>JAVIAB010000125.1:34863529-35116029 GCA_032433765.1 Megaustenia siamemsis
GCGGAAGAAGGATAAGCCGTGTATAGATTAGATTCCCATGATCCTTAGCCAGGTGGGAGTGGCTAAGATGGACACAAAAAGACCCTGAGAAGACTTATCGGGAAGGAGACTCTAGACTCGGCACTTGGAGGAAGATACACTTGGGACCCACGAAGCGCAAGGGTACACATCAGTGAGGATGTAGTAGAAGAGACTAGATATATGTCTCAAGGCAGATGATAGGATTAGGAGTTAGAAAACTTAAATCTTAGCTTAACACACAGAACAGAACTTAGACTTAGACAAGGAGAACTTAGACTCTAGACGCAGCACTTAAAGGAACATTTAGATTATAAGAGGACAGTACAGTTTGTTCGTTGTACGAAACCGGTCAAATGAACAGGAGGGAGTAGTAAACCTGCCTGAAGTTAGAGTAGGGAAATCAGGAGTTTGACTAAAAGAGTTCGCACAGAGATTTGTGTGGTTTAGGTTTAGAAGTAAGACATCAAGGTCAATAAGAACACCTGCAAAACTCTCAATGATCGACTTTTGGGGAGTGATATATATTTTTTTTTTGCGGTCACTAGCTTTCATGTCTGACGAAGTCCATAGAGACTAGGAACTGAATTTTGAGTGTTAATTCGTTTTCTCCTGTTAGCCGTGTGCACTGAGGTCCCTCGCCGCACAGTCAGATAACTCAGTCTTCGCAGGTACTCTTATGTTTTTCCGTCGTTTAGTCATTGACGTTTAAAGACATGCCTCACCGCTGAGACCAGGGGTAGTTGCCGCAGAGAGAAATCATAAAGAAAAATTCCAACTGCTGCAGCCGGGATTTGAACTCACAATCTCTCTGTCTCGCGATCGGCGTGTTGCCTCGAGACCAAGCAGTTCTTGGGGAGTGATACAGTGACTGACAAAGATGCAATTGCGAGATTCAGAGTCAAGCCAAGGTAGAAATCATCTTCGAGGTGATTGAAAGGACAAATCAGGAATGTATAATACCAACGAGCTACAAGAACTATGAAGGTGTTTAGCATGTGTCACCTAATTAAAATCATCGAATATGTTTGTCATTGAGAAATCTGTTAGACGAATGACAGGAAAGAGTCCGAGAGATAAGATCAGAAATGAAGAACTGAGACAAAAGATAGGGATAGCCCCCGCCACAGAATATATAAAGAAACAACAGATAAAATGGTTTGGCCACGTGACAAATCAGAAAGATCAAAACACAACACAACGAGCCTTCAGCAAACGTGAGAACACCAGATCCAAGGGTCGACCACGAAAAAGATGGATCGATGGAATATTAGAAGCACTAGGAAACATAACAGCAGCAGAGGCGAACAGAAGAGCAAAAGACCGCAAATTATATCTCCCCTCGACGCTGAAAGGCAGATGAGGAGGGAGAGAAGAAGAATATTTTTATCTGCAGAGAGATAAATTCTTGTGATCAGCAACAAAATGTCAAAATAGTAGTATTATATCAGCGTATATTATTTATATTTAATCTATTGGTCGCCACCATGAAAGAAAGAAAGAATACCATCACATACCGTAGAGTATTGTGTTAGTACCCCCTAATTTGTTCTTCCAAACATCAGCTCATTTCTGGACAATCCGGTCAGCGTTACGCCAGTGCTGTATTGCTTTATAGAAAAAGAAAATATGATACCCTGCTAAGATTGGATAAAGCTAAACATCATTTGGGATTGAACTTAAACTCTTGTCCTGAATTCACCAGTTCACAAACCACTGCTCTATCTGGGCTTACAAATATATTTACATGAAGAATATATTTTGTTATCTTAATGTTTGTCAGTAGAAAATATACATATTTTAACCATTTTTTGTTTTGCTTTTCCTCTTAGCTTCTTTATGGCTGTTAAGAAATTCGATATACTTGAGGACAGGTCCTTGACCAGATCGGTGTTTTGGAAACACTTCAGGAATATCTGCAACATTCTGCTCGCCATGAAGTCCTCATGTAACTTTGTTTTGTATTGCTGGTTTTCTGAAAAATTCTGGACCACTTTCAAGCGCATCTTCTGCCTGCACCACTGTCTGCCAAAACAAACAGCCAATCAGAACAATGGTAACAACAACAACCTGAACAACATCCGCCGTTCATCGGCGTGTGCCGAGAAGAATACTACCTGCTGACAGATTACTTTTTTTATAGCAGAGAAAACGTCGAACTATCATCATCATTAAGTATCAGGTCTGCTGGCGTAGGTGACCATGTCTCTACACAACTTTCGCTCTCTACGGTTATTTATTATTTCTGTTGTTGACCTACTGCCAAGCCATTCTCTTAAGCTGTCAGGTGTCTTTTCTTTCTAGTTCCCTTTATCTCCTCGTCCTTCAATTTGCCCAGTTGTTACAATATATTCCAGCTGTTCCCTTTTCATTATATGAAAAAGAAATTATACTAATTTTGGAAATTAGCACTCTTTTTGCTTTTCTCTTTCAGAACGTTTTCATTACTTCTTTTAGCTAGTCCATGATATTCTCAACATTCTTCTTTAAAACCACAATTCTACAGTCTCCAGTGATATTCTTGTCTGCTTTCCTATTGTCCATGATTCGGATCTATATGTTAGGACTGGTTCTACATAATATTGAAGAACTATTTTTTTTTTTTTTTTATTCCATTGTCAAAAATGGATTGACAGTATCTTCCTCGTTTTTTTTTTTTTTTTTTGTGGAAAGCTGCCTTTGCCTGAACTATTGTTCATCTCACCTCTGATTTACATCTACTATCTAAGGTTAACATTGTTCCCAGATATTTAAATTCATTTACCTGTTGTAAAACTGTTTTCCCACTTGTCTTTATTTTGCATTGAGGTGGTTTCTTTTATTTGTTGCTACCAATACTTCTATTTTCTTGCCTTTGAGTCCTCTATGTTTGCTTTCTTTCACTATGTCTAACATTTGTGGAACTGGTTGGTCTCGAGGCAAGATGCTGGTCTCGAGACAGAGAGGTTGTGAGTTCAAATCTCGACTGCACCTGTTGGGAATTTTATTTGTGATTTCTCTCTGCGGCAACCACCCCAGGTCTCAGCAGCGAGGCTCGGCTTGCAACGTCAGCGGAAAAATTCGAGTACCTCCGAAGACAGAGTTATCAGCCAGTGCGGCGTGGGACCCCTATACACACGGCTGCGAGGAAAAACGGATTAACACGCATAATTCAGTTCCTAGACTTTAGGAACTCCGCCAGAGATAAAAGCCGGCGAACGCAAAAAATAAATAAATAAAATATCTAACGTTTCTTGTAACTGTTTTTTCCCTATTTGCTATTAAGTCTGTAACATCAGCGTGGTTGTTTATATAATGACCTCCAATTGTTGACAAATAGAAAATATTAAATACGAGAACAGGATAATATTCTTGTCAGTAGAATCACTGTTTCTGAGCAGTAGGTTGCTCAGAGCAGAAAAAAAATGTAGCATACAAAAATTTGCATTCATAATTATCATTATCATGATGTTTGTCCGACTGAACGATAATTATCGAATTATAGGATAACGACTCTTCACTGTCATATATTTTCGGTAGATACCCTCTGGTCAGTAAAAAACCCAACCACGAAGTCGTGCCAATTTTGGACAAGAACATAGAGAAACTTTACAGCAAATGAAACGTTAAGAGAAGAAAGCCACAAAGAATACTTGACAACTATATGAGGAGAAGACACTAGCAGTAAATCTGTCATTTTAAGAATGAAAAAAAAAGACTCAAAAAGGACTCCTGCGCCAGGCCTTTATATGGACACCGAGAGACATTTGAAAACAAGGACGATTAAAATAAACTCTGACAATTTTAACAAAAAGATAATAAAAGTGGTATGGTAACAGCTTTACGTAGGTGAGAAACAAAACAAAAGTCTAACGACGTTTCGGCCAAGATATATTTTTGTGCTGATGTTTGTTCCAGCTGAAGGCCTAGTTGGCCTTTTATATATATAACTGAGTTTACTTGTTCTATATGATGAGTAATTGATATCATTTTCAACAATCATTTTATTTTATGTATGGTTGTTTCTCACGTTTTTAATCGCTGCCATTCCTAACGTAGTCCCACCAAGTATTTACATCTGTAATCACACTTGATCCATTAGAGATCTCTGCACGTCATTTAACAAAGATACAGCTTGTAATAATATAATAATGAATCTGCAGCTTTGTTTGAATATTCTGCCTCCTGTCTGCAAATGCAGCTTGCTTGTTTATTCAACACACCTGTCTCTTCACATTTCATTTTTTTTTGTCTAGACGTCACCCATTTTATTGATCAAGTAGCCTGCGGGTATTTCCCTCATCTGCCTGTACAGGAGCAATCAGTGTTAACAGTTTCTAGTTCAGCATTTGTTAACGGCAATATCTCACTATACACAATTTTCAGTCTGCATTTTCCCTGCGTTTTATGAAGAAAAAAAAACGTTTAAAATTCAGTATCCCAGAGATATGTCGAGGTGAGAGGAAATTAAACATTTACGGTCAATTTAATTTTATAAGAGAGGAACTCACGTTTTACGACGGTGCGTATTGTCTTTTATTGAAACACAGAAAACTTTGGAATTATCATAACGACTTTCCTCCTGTTTAATTTTGTTTGTAAAATATAATATAATGGCAATACATTATTTATATATATATACGACCACAATAAAAATTCGACGCAGCGGTAGAAATTAAATTTAAAAAATTGAAATCAGCCACAGCAAATAAGTAGGGGAAATATTTTGTATTTTACACACATCAACTGAAGACCTGATTACCCACATTAAAAAAAAAAAGTAAATAGTCCCGTCACGCCAAGTGGCATATAGGGAATATGGTGTTAGTGCCCATAGTTTTTATAGACCTTCAGCACATGATTTTTGGGATAATGTGGTCGGTATTACGCCCGTGCCGGTTTACTTTCCCAGAAAAAATCCGGTACCCATTTCAGGCTGGGTGAACCTGGAAGTCGTCGATCAGGATCGAGCCCGACCTCTTGTCCTTTGTAGTCCAGTTCACTAACCACTGAGCTATCGAAGAAAAATGTCTAGATATCCAAGACATTAATCTTAAAGGTCCAAACAAGTCCATAAGGAAAATATTCCTAAGGAAATCCCATTGATTACCCACATAGCACAGGAAATTTAAGGATCTTTAGAAGAAAAGAAAGACACATTGAGAGTGTGGGTCGACATGGAGAAGGCTTTGATAGGGTTTGGAGAGAAGAATTAAAGAAGAAGCTTCTCAGACTTGCATCCGATGTCGTTTATTGAACTGGGTGTCTCAAAGCCAACACCAACAAGACAGAACCGCCCGAGTACAAGTCAAACTAAGTAAGAAAGTCAGAATCCAACAAGGTGTCCCACATGGCGGAGTGCTGTCCCCAACGCTTTTTCTAATCTTCATAAATGACATCGTGCAGGGCATTCCACCATTAAACTCAGCAATGTACGCAGACGACATGGCGGTGTGGGCATGAGAAGAGTCCATGTCATTGGTCAGCCCTAGGATGCAAGATGCCTTACGAAAACTTGAGATGGACGAACACATAGCTGTTAAATGAAAAAAAAAAAAAAAAAAAAACTACATACACAAATTTCAGCCTATCTAGAAACACACTCATACATACACAAATTTCAGCCTATCTGGAAACACACTCACTGCAAATTTTAAGATAAAAGACCACGCACTTCCTATTGACCAGAGCCCAACATATCGTGGCTTAACCATGGATTGCAAAATGACATGGATAAAATCAGATAGACAAATACAAACAAAAGAGCTCGAAAACGAACAGATATTATGAAGAAATTAGTAGGAACGCACGGGGAGCAGACAGCAATATTTTGAAACGACCAATCACATGAAGAATAAGATCAGTCCTTGAGTAAGAAGTCACTGCCTGGGTTACAGCTTCAAAATCAAAGCTTAGTCAAATTAACAGAACACAAAACCAGGCTGCCCGTATCATCACTGGTGCTATAGAAATCTACACCAATAGAGACTATAGAAACAGTAATAGGCCTACAACGTTTGGAAGATAGACGGAAAACTAAAGTAATACAACTAGCCGAGAAATACAAAAGGCTACTTAACCACCACCTGTACTAGAGAATAATCAGCTTCGGAAAAGGAAGACTAAAGAGGAGCAACTAGCGATCAAGTACTTTCCCAAACAATCTCAAAACCCTTATGCCCGTTCTAGATGAACCCCCATGGGAATAATAAATACCAGAACTTTAGGAAGACATAATAGGAATCATGAAAAAAGCACCCACACACAGAGAGAAGGCACATATCAGAAAAAACACACAGACGACAACTACCCACAGGACTCCTGGTTTCAAATACACAGATGGCTCTGCTACAAACACAACCAGAAATGGAGGAAGAAGTGTGTTCTTGAGGTTGAATAACCAGGAAGAGATTATTAAATCCACTAGGAAGTAGCTACTGGGAAATTTTCAAACAAATATAAAGCAGAAACTTTCAGTTTCTGAAGCCCTCGAATGTGCTGCAAAACTGGCTATTTCAACACAAAAATAACGAGCACAAGAAAGTGGTGATACTGATCGACACACTGTCGGTCATAACAGCTCTAAAAACCCACAAGAACAGTAAGCTAGATGACTTGAAAATAACCCTAGAGCAACTGTGCTGCAAATTCCAGAGAGTTGTCATCGAGAAGATATCATCATGCTGTAATATACAAGGAAACGAATGCGCAGACAAACTAGCTATAGAGGGAAGATTACCACAAGAGAACCATCTGGTCAGCTAAGATGAAGCCAAATCTATCAACAAAGGCCAGTATCATGAAAAATGGAAACAAGAACACCCAAAGTATAACGATAGGAACTGATACCTCCAACAATCAAGGAGGGATCAAGTCATCATACTCACCTACGCACTGACCACAACCGAATGAGAAACCACATGCTCACAAAACTCAAAATAGGAACTATCAGCCAATGCCACTGTACCCTGGATAACATGACAACAATACACGTTCTACAGGAATGTCCACAGTCCACAGACCTGAGGAGTACAGTGTGACCCACATCCACCTACATGGAAGAGAAAATCTACGGGACAATCTACCGACTCACTGAAACAGCCAGCTGCCTTCATAAGAGAGTCCAGAGTCTTAGTCTGAATGAGCCATGATCGCAGAAGAAGAAGTATCTTATATACAGTTGTTCTCCTTAACTTCTTTACGATTATCGATTTGGTTCAAATCGTCTGATAGTCATTATAAAAACAGTCGCCCACCCATGCCCTTTCTACCACTCAATAACACTGTAGTTCATTAAACAATATACATGTACAATGCAGTTATTGCGTTGAGGTTCTTGACCTTTTTCTCATTTAGTGTTAAAGAAGAATGTTCAGGAAACTGCGGATGTTCTAAAACAGGCCACGGCAAAGATACAGACATAAGATATAAAAGCTTATTGGAACATTGGAAGGAAACTATCAACAATTTTTGTTATGTGATGATCTGAGAACAGTTTGAATATATTGTGACAACTGGGAAAAACTGAAGGAAGACGGGATAGAAGGAAGCAGAGTGAAAAGATAGTTTAAGATAATGATTTGGTAGGATGTTAACAACAAAATAAATAAACAGCTGTAGATACAGAAAGTTGTGGAGAGACACGATCATCTACACCAGCAGGCAGTAGTTGATTATGATGCTGGAAGCATAGCAACAAAGTAAACATGAATCATAAATGCACGCAGAAAGTGCTTTCATTAAAGAGCAAAACATCTCTCTACGAGACAGCAAATTAACTCGTAGTACATAAACTCAAAGTGCTCGATTTTATGAACCAGTTTTATGCAGCAAATCTTCAGTCTGCGGCTTTTTAATGTTCACCGTCAATAGCTAATTCATAACATCGGGACATCATATTTTGTTTCGTGCGCTGTGTAGCATTTTAAATTCCATGGATTTTATGGTTTTTAATCTTCATATGTTCAAAAAGCTATGATCATAGTGACATTTTAAGGTTATTTATCTGATGCCGTCTCAGTATTGAAAGTTGGCTGCCATGGAGCGCCAGTTCACTGCCATTTCTCTTAATATTATGAGTCCTCTTTAATCTTTGTCTGCCTCTGTCTTGTCTTATTTGCCATGTACTTTCTCTTCCAAAATGGCTTGCCTTACGCTATTGTGTCTCTTTATATGTCTCAAATGTTTCCATTCTGTTGATCGCGTTATATTTAATCCCCCCTCCCCTTTATATTAAACTATTTCAAGACTTTATACTTTTTTTGTTTTCTGATCAGAACTCCCATTTCTTTCCTATATTTGATACATCCACATTTCAGAGACGTATATATATGTGAGAGGTGTGTGTGTGTGTGTGTGTGTGTGTGTGTGTGTGTGTGTGTGAGTAGTGTGTGTGTGTATGTTTCTGCACCAAACAAGAAACATATATCACCAGCTTTAGTCCATGTCTTATTTGTATTATAGTTTAATTAGTGATCGTTCTTTTACTTCAGTGAAACTAAGTTAGAATAGACAAGTATGCATGTGAGCAATAAAACAAGAATAAAGAGCAATATTCAACAAAGGGAAGCTATCAGTTGAAGTATCTAACAAATAAGAATATATTTTGATTCAGCAATGCCTGATCGTCAATGACAGTAAGCAAGTGGCTAAAAATACTTCCCGCTCATTATTATCGATCAATTCTGTACAAATATAACAATTGTATATCGGGTCATCATCATCGTCAAGTACCGGGCCTGCTGGCGTAGGTGATCATGTCTCTCCACAATTTTCTATCTCGACAGTTATTTATCATTTCTGTTGTTGACCTTCTACCAAGCCATTCTCTTAAGCTGTCTGGTATTTTTTCTCTTTGCTTTCCTCTATCTCTTAGTCCCTCAATTTTTCCAGTCGTTACAATATATTCCAGTTGTTCTCATTACATGGCCAACAAATTATGTTCGTTTCTTCCTAATATTGGAAATTAGCTCTCTTTTTGCTTTGGCCTCTTTCAGAACAATTTCATTACTCTTCTTAGCTGTCCATGGTATTCTCAACATTCTTCTGTAAAACCACATTTCTACAGACGCCAGTGATTTTCTTGTCTGTTGTCCTATTGTCCATGATTCGCAACCGTATGTTAAGACTGGCTCTACGTAACATTTAAGAACTCTTTTTCTTGTTTCTGGAAAATGGATTGCATAGTATCTTTCTCATTTTTTTGGAAATCTGCTTTTGCCTGAGCCATTCTGCATCTCACCTCTTTTGTACATCTTCCGTCTGAGGTTAACAAAGTTCCAAAATATTTAAATTCATTTACCTGTTTTAATATTGTTCCACTTGTCTTTATTTTGCACTGAGGTGATGTATTTTTCTTTGTTATTACCATTACCTGTCTTTTTGCTATTAAGGCTGAGTCCTTTATTTTTGCGTTCTTTCACTAGAATGTCCAACATTTTTTTCTAACACCCTGTTTTATCTGTTGAAACATTCCCAATTGGTTTCCAGTTCTTATGGCCGCTGTTTGTTGCCAGTACATGTTCTTTATTATTCTTAGATCTTTGCTGTCTACGTTTAAGCTTTCTAAAATGCCGATTATTTCTTGGTGCTTTACTTTGTCAAATGCCTTGGTATAATCTATGAAACATAGGTATAGATCTGTTTTCACCTCTATGGCTCTTTTTAATAAAGATCTTATGATATAAATGGCATTGCTTGTTCTTTTATCTCTAACAAAACCACACTGTTCATCACTAATTTCTGTACTGATTTTGTTTCGCACTCTTCGCATGATGATTTTTAGTAATATCTTAGTCATGTGACCCATAAGGCTTATTGTGCGATGATCATCGCATTCAATCGCACCCGATTTCTTTGGTAGGGCTATGAACATTGATTTGAGCATGTCGTCTGGTATATATCCGCTGTTGTAGATATCATTCAATATTTTTGTTATTATTCTATTCCAAATCACCCATGTCTCCAATCTCCTCTTTAGTTATATTATCTGGTCCAGGAGCTTTGCCTGCTTTCATATTCCGCAAGCCGTCTTCCAATACTCAATCTCTGGTCCTTCTCCATTATCCTTAATATTTACTTCTGTTCGTCCATCATTATAAAGATCTTTAATGTATTTTGTCCATCGTTCCCTTATGCTTTCTTGTTCAATCAATAGTTCTCCTTCCTTTGATCTTAAACATCAAAATTTTGATTGCGTTTTTCTTCCTGTTAATTCTTCAATTTGTTTGTATATAGCTTTAGCATCTCCTTTTTGTTGCATTTCAATCGCTTTGCATCTCTCTTTTAGCTAAGCTTCTTTTGCTTCATCGCATTTTAATATAGTTTCTTTTTTAAATCTCTTATACTCATCATTATTTTCTTTATTTCTTCTTCTTGTATCCGTTAGCTGCTAAATGTCATTTGTCATCCATTACATCGGGTACCGAAGCGGATTGTCAAGGTGGATGCAGTTCTGTGATCGCAACGTTGAACTAATAGGAAATATAGTGTACAAGGTCGAGCTAGAGGTGTGCATAACAAGCGAGCTACGGAACCCATTAGTGCATTTCGTTCTCTGCTGAACGCGGATGAATACCGAGTGTTGTGATGTCAACAAAAACAGACCACGGTGTGTGATGTCATTATTGTTCTCATCGACTTACACATGAAAAGTTATTTGCGAATGTATAAATCACACTCTGACTTCCATTGCCTTCTTTCTTTGTCTTCTTGTAAGATAATTTCTTTCTTTGTCTTCTTGTAAGATAATTTCTTTCTTTGTCTTCTTGTAAGATAATTTCTTTCTTTGTCTTCTTGTAAGATAATTTCTTTCTTTGTCTTCTTGTAAGATCATTTCTTTCTTTGTCTTCTTGTAAGATAATTTCTTTCTTTGTCTTCTTGTAAGATAATTTCTTTCTTTCGCATTATTGTTTGCTTGCTTTGCGTTCGCCCGATGACTAAAGTATTCTAGAGTATTCGTAGACTGTAGAATTTCCTCTTCGTCATCCGTCCTTAAACGGACGTTAAGTTGACGTGTCTGCGTTGTGTTTTGGTTTGCAGTATAACTGTTATATTTGCGCCTTTCGGCCCAACACATCCGACTTCAGCACGACAATTTTGAGTATCGGGTTGTCTTCTCTCTTCGATCCCTGCTCGCTTGGCCAGACTAAACAGGTTAGTCTGTTACTGGAGGCACCACGGAGAGGTGGAGCAGGGTCTGGATGGTTTTGTTTCACCGATCCTGGCGCAAGCCATCAGCTGTGG
The DNA here is from genome assembly GCA_032433765.1 of Megaustenia siamemsis. Taxonomy (NCBI): domain Eukaryota; kingdom Metazoa; phylum Mollusca; class Gastropoda; order Stylommatophora; family Ariophantidae; genus Megaustenia; species Megaustenia siamemsis. The sequence continues at coordinate 34,874,771 of JAVIAB010000125.1, forward strand.
GTCGCTGACAACTTCAAGCTCTGTTGCTGGGAGGCGCGCCTTCGCCTCCACATTATTGTTTGATTTAACCCTTGCAATTTTTACTTTAGTGCTTTGTGAGATGTGTAGCAACTGAGAACAGCCATTGACCATGAACCGATATTGATATCCAGGTTAGTGAATCACAGCTGACCAAGATTTTATCTCAGAAAAAAGCCGCACAGTCTAGTTAATATGATCGTTGAGGAAAGACATACCCGGCTTAAACAATTCCGCGACAAATGTGAATGTATCGGCCGAAGATGCAAATATTACAGGTCGCTATAAAATACGACTCAGCGAATACATATTCACCTCTTGACGAAATATGGAGATGTGTTGTTCTAGTTTTGCTCTGCTTTATAGTTCACATTCCTTTTATTTGTGCTCCATTGTTGCTGCACGTTGTTACAAGGTTAATGTATGCCTTCTTGAATACTACTATACATTATGATATGCTCAGGTCTTGCTTTCACATTGGTATAACACCGATAGAGACCTTTATACCAGGCTTTGTAACAGAGGACACTCTGACCAGTAAACGTATTCCCTAATGATCAAGTGCTTCGACCGTATCAGGTTATTATATAACAAGCTGTCAATTTCCATATTTTATTTATTGAACGTGTTTTCATCAATCTACGTATGTCTGTAATCAAACGCATTTCTGTTTAAACATATAATTAAATATGTTTGTTGTAGGCGCCCATTGTCACAGATCACGTAAGTTAAAAAAAAAAGGCATACATGCTCAGAAGACGCACACAAACAGTAAAACCTCCAGAGTTTCTATACATAAATATGTAAATTTTTAGTGTAAAAATTCAAAATAGTTTTAAAAAATAAATACTGAAACTTCATCATAAACATTAATCTTGTATAGTAGCATGGTCTAAAATGTGACCCACGGGACATATGCCGTCAAGTTGAACTTACTTTTGCAGTCCGCAGCCATCTTCTAAGGTTTTAATTAAAAAGACAGCATACTTTTTTTTATTATGGGTGTTGGTAGATAAGCCACTCTTTTCTGCCAGTTATATGATTTATTTACATGGCAGTATACAGTTGTCTTCTCTTCTTAGAGGTGGCAGCACTTTGCACGCTTATTACTGAACCCGCATCGATAATCTACCACTACTCACTATTACGAATGCATTATTAATAACTTGGTGTTCTTAAACACACACACAAACACGCATACGCATGCACGCAGACACACACACACACACACAAACACTCATATACAACAACTATAGATCAAAGTGACCCCCGAGCTACCATACATACTTCGAAATGTGTCATTAACACACACAAAGTAAACACGCACACACAACTATAGATCAAAGTGACCCCCACACACATTCTTCTAACTGTGTCGTTCATACACACACACACACACACACAAACACAACAAATATACAGTGTTCGTAAAGTCTAACTACACTTTGTGTATAGAACACATTTGAAAAAAAAAATAACTAAATGACATCATCAAAAATGTGCTTAAAAAGTCATTAAATTAGTTACAATAGTTAATGCTTTTTGTCTTGTTGCTTTGAACAATGTGGATTGTACCAAAAGAATATTCATTGCGAAAGGTGTTGGAAATGTCCACCACACGCTTCAAGGCGTGACTGTATACGTCTCTTCATTTTGTCAAATACCTTCTGTAACGTGTCTGTTGTTATTTCTTGAATGGTAATTCTGATTTATTCTTTCAGGTTGTGCCTAACTGTGCTTACATTAATTTTAAAACATTTCCTTCCAAGAAAGCCCATAGATAATAATCTAATGAAGTTAGATCTGGAGAACGAGCAGGACAAATTCCATGTGATATTATGCGATTTGCGAAAATCTTTTTAAAAATGCAGTGATGCTCTAGCTGTGTGTGCAGTTACACCATCTTGCTGGGACCACGCTTCCTCAATTTCATGTTCATTCAGCGGTTCTAAAAAAGGTTCCAGTATGTCAGTACGGTACCGATCGGCATCAATTCGTTAAAAATTCAGCTAAAAATGATTAAAACCACGTGCAGTAGTTGACCCTGGATTGATAGTCACACTCTTCTAGCTCAGACACAACAGAAATCATGTATGGATAAAAATTTAACCGGTGTTTAAGAGTTTTGTGCACTGTGCCCACTGATACGTTCACTTGCTGCTATATTTTCCTTATGGACTTGTTTGGACCTTTAAGATTATGTCTTGGATATCTAGACATTTTTCTTCGATAGCTCAGTGGTTAGTGAACTGGACTACAAAGGACAAGGGGTAGGGTTCGATCCCAACCGACGGCTTCCGGGTTCACACACCATTAAATGGGCACCGGAATATTTTTCTTTGAAAGTGAAGCGGCACAGGCGTAATACCGACCACATTACCCCAAAACAAATCACGTGCTGAAGGTCTGTAAAATTTATGGTCACTAACACCATTTTCCCTATACGATACGCCACTTGGCGTGACGGGGGTACTTTACTTTTTTTTTTTTTTTTTTTTTTCACAGCAGGCCTTCCAGATCGAGGAGCATTTTCCACATCTCCCGTAGCACGAAACTTATTTAACAAATTTCTAACCGTAATGCAATATGGAGGTTGTTTATAAGGAAATCTTGCTATAAATCTTTGAACAACCATCCGTGTGTATCGACCGATATTTCGAAACACTTGTTCAACTAGAAAAATCTTTCTACCGTTGATAACGTCATTCTGTTTTGAGTGCAAAGAATTACTCCAGCAGACGACAGCCATTCATTCACTGCATTTTGATTCACGATGGACTGCAGCACATCTTTTGATGACGTCATTTACTTATCTTTTTCAAATGTGTTCTATATGCAAAGTGTAGTGAGAACACCCTATCCAAGTGATGCCCCGTGCTTCAGCGGCAGACGGTGGGTTGGAAACTTGAAGAGACCAGGATGTGAGACCAAACTTTTATGTTGACATAAACCTCGTAATTTACAACATAAACATGAATGCAATTTGCACTATGGAAAATAGTTCATTCAATTATTGCCCTAGATTAACATAATTATAATCACATCATACTATCTTAGTTATTTACATAAGCTATGAAAAAACGGGTTTGCTCATAATTAACATATCTTGCAGTTTTATTCAAGCTTATTTTAAAAAAAAAAAATGTAAAGACGTAGTGAAGTGATTCTTGGAGGAGGTACTAGATAGGAGTGTCACCTGTTGTTTCTACATCTTTTTTGTTTCGAATTAAAAAAATATAACGCCATATTATTAGCCGTTCTTCTATTACCATGGCATCGAGGAGCTTGCTGAAATAACCTATCTAGCTCTCATACACAAGGCCGATGGATGCGTTGTACGGTTGTAGAAGGTTTGACCTCCACAAACATTGCATCCTTTTTTATTATTTATTAGTAACAGCTAGAGTTATCTGAACTATATCACGGGCCAGATTAGGTAATACGGTGGCGGGTTGTACACTGACATTCAACTCATTGGGAGGTGAAGGCGCGCTTCCCAGCACCAGAGCTGGAAGTTGTCAGCGACCCACAGCTGATGGCTTGCGCCAGGATCGGTGAACCAAAACCATCCAGACCCTTCTCCACCTCTCCGTGGTGCCTCCAGTAATAGACTAACCTGTCTAGTCTGGCCAAGCGTGCAGGGATCGAAGAGGGAAGACAACCCGGTACTCACAAATGTCGTGCTGAAGTCGGATATGTTTGGCCGAAAGGCGCAAATATAACAGTTATACTGCAAACCACAACACAACGCAGACACGTCCACTACATCCTTGTAAGGGCGGATGATGAAGAGGAATATTCTAGTCTACCACGATACTCTAGAATACTTTAGTCATCGGGCGAACGCAACCAACCAACTAACCATTCAACTCATTGAATTTAAATGTGATTATGTTATGTATTCTGATAAAATATTAAAGGAGTCGTGACCTCCGTTGCCTCTTCTGAATATCCACGTATACTGTACAATATGTTCTTGTTGACCATCAGGCAAAGAACAAAGAAAGCCTCAACCTCATTGATGTATATAACCACCATCATTGTTCCTTGGCATTGTCCATGGATTCCAATCTCTTATTTGATTTCACAAGAGGATCTTAGCACAAACTAACATAACATATGTGGGTCAATGAAATAATTCTTTAAAGTTCACACGTATCACTTCAATGATGGTTTGAGTTTTTGCTGTTTTTGAATTATTATTCATGAAGCTGTACTGTGTGCTAAAATGAGAGCGTGCAATTTATTTTTCACTTCCGTTCATCATCATTGAGTGCCCTCTCCGCATCGAAGTTGGCTACCATGGAGCGCCATTCCACTCTGTCTCTTGCTTTGATGGTGCAGATTGCCATAGACTGACTTGTCCATCTTTTGATGTTACTCGTCCGTGTTATTCTTGGTCTGCCTCTGCCTCTTTTACCTTGTATTTTCCCTTCTAATATTACTTTTATTAGACTGTTGTGTCTTTTAACATGACCAAAAAATTGCATTTGTCTTGCTCTAATTGTGTTTAGTAGTTATTTTTCCATTTTTAGTTGATTTAAAACTTCTTCGTTTGTTTTCTTTTCTTTCCATCCAATTCTACATATTCTTCTATAAATCCACATTTCAAAGGCTTCAATTTTCTGTTCTGTTTTCTGGTCTAATGTCCATGTTTCTGCACCATACAAGAATATTGAGAAGATGTAACATTTCGATATTCTTAGTTTCAGCCCTGGTGTTATTTGTTTTGATGTTAGTATATTTTTCATGGCATTGAAATTACTTTTTGCCATTCCTATTCTTTTATTTATTTCAGTTCTACATTTTCCATCACTGGTTATAGTATGTCCCAGATTAATTCCGTTAGAACTAGGTATTAGATTATTGTTGCCGAAAAGATCACTGGAGGGAAAATACAAAACAGATCGCGCCAGGTGGAACATTTTAAACGTGAAACGAGACAATATTACATTCTAGAGAAGTAGGTAAATCTACAGTTTTGATTGGACAGACCAGGATAATAAAGTTGACCCACATTCGTTTACATAGTTCACTCGTTATTGCAGGTCTAACAAAACCAGTTGATTGACCAGGACAGACTAGACCAGGATAGGGTATTGTACAGATTGATGTTTGTTTCGCGTGTTGCTGTAACTTTAGTAGCACCCATTTCCGTCTTTTGACAGCGTAGGCCTATACTAATGTTGCTGTGAGGGATCATTTGGATTTCTTTACGATGGCGCACACGTAGATTTTACGACTAGGGATATTGGTAACGTTGCGTGTGTGAATAAATAAATTTCTCGTAAATTTCTTGTAACAATGTCACGTGCCTGAAAAAACAGTCAAACACATTTTAATGGATAGAAAATGTACTGCAGTAGTCACACATGTATAATATGTTCTCCCGTACCTCCATCTCTTTAGCTACGCCACTGGAAAGAAGTGATGAAGAGGTTATCGATAAAAAGAGAAATATAAATATATTTATACAAATTGAATGTAACTACTTTGCCATCAAGAAAAGACGATGGTCATATGTTGGATATGTCACGAGAAGAGATAATGACCGAATAACAAAGCAAGCCCTCATGTGGGAAACAACAGGTAAGAGGAAAAGAGGGAAACCCAGAGAGACAATGAGAAGAACACAGATGACAGAGGCAAGAGCAGCAGGAATCGGCCCCTCAATGAGATAGAGTATCTTACACAGAACAGAGACAAATGTCGAGATTTGATAAACGATCTTTACAAGGAATGAAAACTGCCAGAATAAAAATTTAGATAAGAGAAGGAGTATCTGGGTCTACGCCCTATGGGCCGGCTACGGCTCGAAACGTCAATAGATAGATAGTACATCCAGTGACAAAACCCGTAATGAAGATCTTATTAGGTACAAATACTGAAGATAACTGCCCCCAACAAGGAGGTGGCTGACGGTCCTAGCCTGGGTGGCAGGGATTTTAAGGAGCCTGGATTTCGAGATAATGTTTGGTATTATTCCCAATTTTTATTGTGTAAATTCGTATAGTTATTTCCAATAAATACAAATATCTCCCTAAGGTCATCATTGAAACTGAATTATTTTATTGTGTAAATCTTGCATGTAGACCATGACGCTGCCCTTCATCTTATCGATAGGTGCGGGGGGCCCGCTGTAGGTTGTGGGGGGCATGATGAAGATAAATAGGATCGAGATAGTAGCATTGGTTCATCATCATCATCATCATCGTGTGCCTTCTCCGCAATGAAGGTTGGTTACCATGGATCACCATTCTTCTCTGTTTCTTGCTTCAATGGTGCAGGCTGTCATAGATTGATTTGTCCATCTTTTGATGTTACTCGTCCATGTTAGTCTTGGTCTGCCTCTGCCTCTTTTACCTTGTATTTTTCCTTCCAATATTACTTTTATTAGGCTGTTGTGTCTTTTAACATGCCCCAAAAATTTCATTTGTCTTGTCTTAATTGTATTTAGTAGTTCTCTTTTTATTTTCAGTTGTTTTAAAACTTTATCGTTTGTTATCTTTTGTTTCCATCCAATTCTATCTATTCTTCTATAAACCCACATTTCAAAGGCTTCAATTTTCTGTTCTGTTTTCTTGTCTAATGTCCATGTTTCTGCACAATACAGGAATATTGAGAAGATGTAACATTTTGCCATTCTTAGTTTCAGCCCTGCTGATATTTGTTTTGTTGTTAGTATATTTTTCATGGCATTAAAATTACTTTTTGCCATACCTATTCTTTTGTTTATTTCAGTTTTGCATTTTCCATCATTGGTTATAGTATGTCCCAGGTAACTCCGGACTGTCTCCAGACCAACCAGCATTGGTTAGATGGCGTTAAAAAGGGACACATAAACCTGCCAGATTGTACAAGGAATGCATGATTCCCATGGAAATGATTCTCTCTCCATTGAAAACGACTTGCTACTATATCTCTCAAATGTGACTTCAAAGAGCTACGGCATGCACAACATCAATACTTCGAGAAGTTGCTTCGATTAGCGGATTAAAGTTGGCGAGAGCAATCGATAATTATTAAACGTCGGTGATAAATAACTTGTTTTGTAGATTCACGTGAAACACAAGTTCAGTGGACTGCGTGGAAAGAACAGAGAATATTAGGGACAGATAACAAACAGACATTTGCAGCGATGAGACATGTAGCCACGAAGAGCTGGTCATTCAATGTATCCATTTCTGTGGTCATGTCGACACTGCAGTAACAATAGCCCAAACAATGACACGACGAAAGAGTGAGATTGACGTTGCACAGCTCATCCTCGCTGTTCGGCTGCGTTCACTTTCAGTGCGGCTTGGCCGTAGTGTCTTTTGTCGTGTGCTGTGGCTGCTATGAAGGGGACTACAGCTAAGAGCCAGTGGTGGGGTGTGATAAACACTCCAAAGTATGATGACAGCTTTACAAGGAAGGAACACAACACAATACTGACGTTTCGGCCTGTGGCCTTCTTCAGAATACAAGGACAACGACAACAAACGGTGAAGCACAATTATCTATAACTACATGTGGATGATCAAGTGGAGGGCTAGGAAAGTAGGATGTAGAAATAAGAAAGGAGAGAGAAGAGAGAAATGAATACTACATGAGGAGAGGTAGGATGGGCGTCAAGATATATAAAATGGAAAACGAGAAAGAGAAAAATGTATCGTAAAATGCACTTAGCTTCGAGCAGCACGTCAGTCCTCCGTGCTGAAAAAAGTCAGAATGACTAGGAGCGTTAAGAATGTGTTAAGAAAGTAACACGTGATTGAGACAGGCGAGTGGAAGGACAAACGGATCTAGTGGCGGGGAAACAGAGAGAGGAGGGTGGGGGAAGAAAGATAGACGAAGCTGCCAAACTACTAGGAAACGATGGTCAATGGTCCGAGGAAGGCTAGAGGCCCAAAACCAAAGGCCCAGAGGGACTACAGCTACCTTTCTTTGTTTGGATCCTTCAATATGATGAGATGTTAATTCGGATGTTTACACTGGCACGGGGGGATGAACACTTATGGATTTTAATTCGTTTGCAGTGATGCCGGGACCTTCGACCAACTACTATCCTCGCTGAAATTCAGTTCACATGCAATTCCGTCGTGGAATAAACTCACAATTATCAAGCGTGTGCAACCATAAAATAACAAGTATAAACACAAACTAGAAAAAAAGCGATATATTTTACCTTTGGTGGATGTAACATCGTGTCTGCATCCCTAAAGACGGATTTGAGTCAGGCTGACCAAAGAGGTGATCAGCTCGGACCGCTAGAGAACCTACAAATATAAGATGGAGATAGAAACCACAGACGAGGTCCACTAGGTTAAAAAGGAAAGTCTCCAAATCGCAAATAGTGAAATACAAGTCGTAGACAACATGCAGCCCTGGTGTAGTTGAGGCGTCTTGGTCTCCGTCTTATATCTTCAATATAAGTTATAACGTTTTTGTATCTACGACACTCACTGTACCGGAAGGTGTTCAGCAGCACTCAGATCTATGCCAACAAATCTATGTCAATAAAAATGAGAAAGAGAGTTCATCAGTGCTATATAGAACCAATTCTGACCTATGGAAGCGAAGCATGGACAGTAGACAAACAAATGAAAAGACGGTTAGAGGCCACAGAGATGGGATTTCTCAGAAGAATGTTGAAAGTTCCCTGGACAGATAAAAAGACCAATGAGGAAGATCTAAAAGAGGCCAACACAAAAAGGGAGCTCTTAAAAAACATCAGAAAGAAGCAATCAACATTTTTTGGGCACATCATGAGAAGAGGAAAGCTGGAATACTTGGTTACAACTGGCAAAATAAAAGGAAAGAGAGATCGCGGACGACAAAGAGAGAAAATACTGGATAGCTTGGTGTCCATAGCATGGAAAACAGTCAACAACAGAACTGATACGATGCACTGTAGATAGAAGATTGTGGAGGGACATGATCGCCTACGCCAACCGGCAGGGTACATGATGATGATGAATCATTCATTCCATGTAAAATCGTGGAACAGATACAGCCAGACGTGACCTTGCATGAATGGCGACTTTTTTAATAATTATGTGATCCAGTGTTCGTTCTCTTCACAAACGGACGATATTGGCAACTGAATAAGTTATATTGTTCATTTTTCAATGTCTGATTAAATAAGTTTGGCCGGATATGTTAGCTATTAAATTGACAAATACATAAATATACGCAGATATTATCAACAGATCGGTTTCCCAATCTGCGCTGCAAGTTTTCAAATAAAATGACTGGCCATCGTGTTCCTAAGTCTAAGATATATTATCATTATTTTAAATTATTCTTTCCTTTTACACGGGTCAGCACTCGTTAAGGCTCGGTGCCTCTCTTGTTTTCCCAAGTGGACCCTGCACGAATGTTGTGTCCACTCTCTTCTCTTCTTAGCGTTCACCCGTTAAGTGGGCGTGGATGCGTTGTGTCGCTAGTTTGTGATATCTGCGACTTTCGGCCCGACACGTCCGTCTTCGGCATGGATGGGTAGATTTGTTTCATAAATTTTTGCCCGAAAAATGGCAATTGTTTGGTCTACTCTTTTCAACATTAACTGCCAAGCATTCTTTACCATGCGCGAGTGTACACGGGACTTCGTGTTATTCGCCGTTTTCCAAAGTTAGACATCGGATCTTACTACCCAGAGAGGGTTAGACATCGGATCTCACTACCCAGAGAGGGTTAGACATCGGATCTCACTACCCAGAGAGGAATAGACATCGGATCTCACTACCCAGAGAGGGATAGACATCGGATCTTACTACACAGAGAGGGATAGACATCGGATCTCACTACCCAGAGAGGGATAGACATCGGATCTCACTACCCAGAGAGGGCTAGACATCGGATCTCACTACCCAGAGGAATAGTCATCGGATCTCACTACCCAGAGAGGGCTAGACATCGGATCTCACTACCCAGAGGAATAGTCATCGGATCTCACTACCCAGAGAGGGCTAGACATCGGATCTCACTACCCAGAGGAATAGTCATCGGATCTCACTACCCAGAGAGGGATAGACATCGGATCTCACTACCCAGAGGAATAGTCATCGGATCTCACTACCCAGAAAGGAATAGTCATCGGATCTCACTACCCAGAGAGGGATAGACATCGGATCTCACTACCCAGAGAGGGATAGACATCGGATCTCACTACCCAGAGGAATAGTCATCGGATCTCACTACCCAGAGAGGGATAGACATCGGATCTCACTACCCAGAGGAATAGTCATCGGATCTCACTACCCAGAAAGGAATAGTCATCGGATCTCACTACCCAGAGAGGGATAGACATCGGATCTCACTACCCAGAGAGGGATAGACATCGGATCTCACTACCCAGAGGAATAGTCATCGGATCTCACTACCCAGAGAGGGATAGACATCGGATCTCACTACCCAGAGGAATAGTCATCGGATCTCACTACCCAGAAAGGAATAGTCATCGGATCTCACTACCCAGAGAGGGATAGACATCGGATCTCACTACCCAGAGAGGGATAGACATCGGATCTCACTACCCAGAGACCAGGGGAAGACACGAAGAAACTACGGTTCAATTGTTTTAACATTTCAAAAATTTCTGCCGTAGTGAGAATCGAACCCGAGAGGAATCTAGAATCCAGAGTCCGACGTCTTACCTCCAGACCACCCATTGCCCCAGTGTCCAATAAAAGCGTTTAATTGCAAGTGTGGTCTAATATAAGAGTAACCTCTAAGACAGTCATAGGTTGAATAGACTGTACTTTGCTAAGAACAAGAGAAATTGTTGCAGTTAAGTAGGTGTGTCTCTGTGTGCAATTCATGGTTGACATGTGGTTAGAAATTGCAGTGGAACCAGTTTAATTGACAGATGATCTTCATTTCTGTGGAAAACTGACACACATTAGTCAATTGTTGATGGTTTCGGCTCAGACACACGAATCTTCGTAGCACCGGTCAACTTTCAATTATTCTTTAACGTGTGCAGAATGCATACAGAACCTCCTGCTTTTCAATGGACTCGACATCAGATCTTACTACCTTGTGATCAATGAAGGTAAAAACCCACTGACTCAAAGAGTTACATTTCCACTCATTGGGGTGGAACCTTCTTTGTCCAGAGGTCAACATCTTACCTCTACACCATCGCACACCATTGATTAAACACTGCTGCACACTTTTAAGAAAAATAAAAGTATCATTACAGTACTTGTCTCCATTCTTGGGTTTTCAGGGCAAAAAGGGTGTGTGTGTGAGTGTTCTATGGAGCTAGAGAGTTAAAACTGATGACAGGTATGGTCATCCCAAGGTATCTAGTTCAGTTATTTAAAAAAAATATATATATATAAAAATGAAGGAAGCATTTCTTCATCTTCAAAGCAGAAAAAAAAATTCATAGAATACTATATTTTACCTGAAGGTATCAGCACGTTTTGAAGTAAAGACATCAAGATGCACCAAGATACAAAGCTGCTGTAAAGCTACTGATAATGGCAATTTAAAAAAAAAGAAGAAAAAAAGTTGTTTGGTGACAGCTTTACGTGGTAATTGGCAAAAAATTGTGTCCATTACTACGTAAAGCTGTCACCATACTACTTTTTTCTTCTTCTTTTTTTAAAAATTACCATCAGCATGTTATAGTTGGACACTTCTAATTTCAGCACAGTTTGTTTGATGTGACAACAATACCAACTTCTAATTTCAGCACAGTTTGTTTGATGTGACAACAATACCAACTTCTAATTTCAGCACAGTTTGTTTGATGTGACAACAATACCAACTTCTAATTTCAGCACAGTTTGTTTGATGTGACAACAATACCAACATCTAATTTCAGCACAGTTTGTTTGATGTGACAACAATACCAACATCTAATTTCAGCACAGTTTGTTTGATGTGACAACAATACCAACATCTAATTTCAGCACAGTTTGTTTGATGTGACAACAACACCAACTTCTAATTTCAGCACAGTTTGTTTGATGTGACAACAATACCAACTTCTAATTCCAGCACAGTTTGTTTGATGTGACAACAATACCAACTTCTAATTTCAGCACAGTTTGTTTGATGTGACAACAATACCAACTTCTAATTTCAGCACAGTTTGTTTGATGTGACAACAATACCAACATCTAAATTTCAGCACAGTTTGTTTGATGTGACAACAATACCAACATCTAATTTCAGCACAGTTTGTTTGATGTGACAACAATACCAACTTCTAATTTCAGCACAGTTTGTTTGATGTGACAACAACACCAACTTCTAATTTCAGCACAGTTTGTTTGATGTGACAACAATACCAACTTCTAATTCCAGCACAGTTTGTTTGATGTGACAACAATACCAACTTCTAATTTCAGCACAGTTTGTTTGATGTGACAACAATACCAACTTCTAATTTCAGCACAGTTTGTTTGATGTGACAACAATACCAACTTCTAATTTCAGCACAGTTTGTTTGATGTGACAACAATACCAACTTCTAATTTCAGCACAGTTTGTTTGATGTGACAACAATGCCAACTTCTAATTTCAGCACAGTTTGTTTGATGTGACAACAATGCCAACATCTAATTTCAGCACAGTTTGTTTGATGTGACAACAATACCAACTTCTAATTTCAGCACAGTTTGTTTGATGTGACAACAATACCAACTTCTAATTTCAGCACAGTTTGTTTGATGTGACAACAATACCAACTTCTAATTTCAGCACAGTTTGTTTGATGTGACAACAACACCAACTTCTAATTTCAGCACAGTTTGTTTGATGTGACAACAATACCAACTTCTAATTCCAGCACAGTTTGTTTGATGTGACAACAATACCAACTTCTAATTTCAGCACAGTTTGTTTGATGTGACAACAATACCAACTTCTAATTTCAGCACAGTTTGTTTGATGTGACAACAATACCAACTTCTAATTTCAGCACAGTTTGTTTGATGTGACAACAATACCAACTTCTAATTTCAGCACAGTTTGTTTGATGTGACAACAATGCCAACTTCTAATTTCAGCACAGTTTGTTTGATGTGACAACAATGCCAACATCTAATTTCAGCACAGTTTGTTTGATGTGACAACAATACCAACTTCTAATTTCAGCACAGTTTGTTTGATGTGACAACAATACCAACTTCTAATTTCAGCACAGTTTGTTTGATGTGACAACAATACCAACTTCTAATTTCAGCACAGTTTGTTTGATGTGACAACAATACCAACTTCTAATTCCAGCACAGTTTGTTTGATGTGACAACAATACCAACTTCTAATTTCAGCACAGTTTGTTTGATGTGACAACAATACCAACTTCTAATTTCAGCACAGTTTGTTTGATGTGGCAACAATACCAACATCTAATTTCAGCACAGTTTGTTTGATGTGACAACAATACCAACTTCTAATTTCAGCACAGTTTGTTTGATGTGACAACAATACCAACTTCTAATTTCAGCACTGTTTGTTTGATGTGACAACAATACCAACTTCTAATTTCAGCACAGTTTGTTTGATGTGACAATAATGCCAACTTCTGATTTCAGCACAGTTTGTTTGATGTGACAACAATACCAACTTCTAATTTCAGCACAGTTTGTTTGATGTGACAACAATACCAACTTCTAATTATAGCACAGTTTGTTTGATGTGACAACAATACCAACTTCTAATTTCAGCACAGTTTGTTTGATGTGACAACAATACCAACTTCTAATTTCAGCACAGTTTGTTTGATGTGACAACAATACCAACTTCTAATTTCAGCACAGTTTGTTTGATGTGACAACAATACCAACTTCTAATTTCAGCACAGTTTGTTTGATGTGACAACAATATCAACATCTAATTTCAGCACTGTTTGTTTGATGTGACAACAATACCAACTTCATCACAACCAAATAATAATTATATTTATAGCACATTTATTGAAGTGCATCTTGTGTAAAGATCTCTGACAGCTGCTGAGTGTATTTCAATGTCTTGTTTGTGCTGCTGCAATTGTAAATCTGCTGTTGTTTGGGGGCCTCAGTAGCCTAGTTGGGAAAACCAACGATTGGACTACCGACGTCCAGGCAACCCGTGTTCGATTCCCGCTGGGAGCAGTGTGAATTGTACTCGTGGTTGAAAAAAAATAAAAATACCCCCCCGGTCGATCCAGCCGTTGGCAGAAATTGGTACCAGAGTATTACCCTGGGAAGGTGAGGAATGTTGCCTCACATCTGAGTTTCGATGCTTGAGGCGACACTATCCAGAAATTTCCAAACATTTCTGGATAGGCGGCCGAGCACATATGGGTGTAAACTCGCGTGCTAAGATGCCGGTTCAAGTCTCGTACTTTATCTGCTGTTGGTCAACATTAGGATAGTCATCTTATACTCACTGAGAATATATGGAATTTACATTTTAAAATATGTCTGTTGCAACAGTTTGTGCCTTATTCTTCTTTGATTGTAGTAAGATAGTCTTGAATGTGCTTGTTGAGTGTGTTAATCTTTCATTTAATTATTCAAAAGTCATTTACAACTATGAAACTGTCAAAAGTCATTTGAATGTTTACATTCTGTCTTCTGCTGATAATTCTTCTCCTTCAACGGTAGCCAGATGACTACTGCTCTTCATCATTCATCCTAAAAAAGATGTTAAAAATGTGTAGATGCGTTGTGTTATGTTTTACTATAGTAAAAAAGTAAAGTACCACCGTCACGCCAAGTGGCGTATAGGGAATATGGTGTTAGTGACCATAAATTTTACAGACCTTCAGCACTTGATTTTTGGGTTAATGTGGTCGGTATTAAGCTTGTGCAGCTTTACTTTCCTAGAAAAAAATCCGGTACCCATTAAAGGCTGGGTGAACCCGGAAGCCGTCGGTTGGGATCGAACCATACCCCTTGTCCTTTGTAGTCCAGTTCACTAACCACTGAGCTATCGCAGCTCCCATATGTTTTACAATAAACTGCAATATTGGGTTAATTTTAGTTGTTTACATTCAATTTCTTCAGCAAGGTACATTACTGCATTACCATCCCTCTCTGATCTTTATTCACTTCACCCGACTGGTTAGATGGTTTCCAGGGCCACTGTGGTGAGGTGTAGTGGGATCTTGATTAGTTCTGGTCAATTGTTTCTGACCCAAGCAGTCAGCTATGAGTCACAGACAGCTCTCAACCCAGCTTCTGTTGGGTATCTGGGACTCATCTGCTGAAAATGACTGAGCGGGTCAAAAGGGTTTATACCAAAATTGCCATTACAATGGCTCTGCCACACAACACTGGTAAATATAGTACATTATTTATAATTTTTTTAAAATCTGTTTTTCTTTGTGAATGTATCCTCTAGCACTTATGTCTAACAGTCAGCAACATAGGAAAATTCTGTTGAAATATTTGTCCAGTACACAGAACAATAAGATTAATTCATTACAGAAAAAAAACATCTATAAAAAAGAAAAAGAACTATGTAACAGCCAAGCATATGTTTAATTTCTTGTCCTCAATTTCTCAATATATACATATATTGTAGACATATTAAGAAATAATACATGTAATAATACATGGTTATGAAAATTGAAGCATCTAGTCATATTGCTAAAATTGGATATACATACATGCTTTTATATAAAACAGCAAAGACTGAGCATTAAGGCAAAAGATAACAAAAGGCAAGGGACAGTAATCAGCAGTAATCAATACCACAATAAAACTGTGTGCCTTGTCATGTCATATCTTGGTAAATTTGAAGAGTTGTGAGGAGATGTAGTTTTCTGTCCTGGTCACATGCATCACAATGGCCATTGATAAAACTGAGATTGTGGTTAAACATAAAAGAGGGAAGGTAGTATACAAAATTTGGGATAGACAAATCCAAAACAAAAATTTTACTAAATATTTGAAAAAAAACTTGAGAAAAAAATATAGCCATACTTTTTAAACTTTTTGCAAAGGAATCCCGGTAAGCCGCTCCCATCAAAAACTTAACAAAAAATACCAACAAACCATGCAAAAGAATGTTTAAATAAAAATAAGCATAACAGTTTTAAAACAGCTAATAATATTTAATGTAAACTGACATCTTATTCATGTTTTAAAAGTCATGACATATCTGCCACTGTGTACAAATTAAAAAAAAAAAAAAAAATAAACAAAATTAATCAATTTAAAAAATCACCACTGAGAATAGTTTTGTAAGCCATTGAAATGATTGTAAAGTGTAATTTAATATTTTTTTAAGAAGAGTTATTTTATATTTATTTATAAGAACATATGCAAGGACTCCATATTTGTTCGCTGGTAGTGAAAACATGACTAAATGACATACTTGTCAAATTATTGCAAATTAAAAACTGTACAGAAGACAAAGATAACCTTCACAAAAACATGCTTTTCTATTCTATAGCAGCTTATGTACCATTTGACATTGAATTCATAAATTAGAGCAAAGACAACATGTCAGCAAATAAAAAAAACAAAACAAGTCACAAAAATGCATCCAGTGAGTGAATTCACTAATCTAATCTTTCATCTTATCTATTCCATTACCTGATGAGTCTATCAAGAGACACAACTCTTCTCAGATTTTCATTGACTTTCATTTCTATCTGTGAGCTGGTAAGGTTGCGACCCCTTCCATACCTTGATGTGCCATTCCAATTCTTCTGTTTGTCTTTGCTTTTCAGCCCTCTCCTATATAAGAGTTTTGTTACACTTGAAGAGCATGTTATATGGCTACATCATCTCAGCCTGTATTTAGTCAATGTCATGATGAAATCATCAAGCTGGCCAATTCTTTTCAGATTCTGTGGTTGGATCTCTGTTTGCGTAATGTAATCTCAATAAATATGAGTAGTAGTAAGGTCCTATATTGTCTTGAGTACAAGAGATTTAGTGCTTGTCTGCGAATCTTGTCAAAAGTTGCATTTTCTTTACAGTTGAGTAGTTTTTGTCGTATTGTATAGTATGAGTTAATACTTTTGTCGTTTGTCGTATTGTATAGTATGAGTTCATGACTAGTTTAATTCCAACAGGTGACAAAATATACATGGAAAACAAACCAGTTGAAGAGATCGATCACTTTATCTATCTTGGAAGTCACATTGATCGAGAAGGGGATACGAGCAAAGAAATTAAAATCAGAATAGCTAAAGCAGCAATGTCTTTCAGAAGCCTTGAAAAGTTGTGGAAATCAAAACTTATCAGCACAAACACAAAACTTAGGCTATTCAAATCAAATGTACTATCAACCCTTACGTATGCGTGTGAAAGCTGGAAAACAACAAGAGATATAGAAACAAAGTTGAACGCATTCGAAAATAAATGTCTAAGGAAAATACTTGGTATAGCATGGAACGAATTCAAAACAAATGAGGAAATTAGAGAAATCGCCAATCAACCACTAATATCTTCAGTAATAAAGAAAAGACGATGGTCATACGTTGGACATGTGATGAGAAGAGATAATAACCGAATAGCAAAGCAAGCCCTCATATGGGAAACAACAGGTAAAAGAAAAAGAGGAAGACCCAGGGAGACACTGAGAAGAACATTGATGAGAGAGGCAAGAGCAGCAGGAGTCGGCTCCCTCAATGAGATAGAACTGCTTGCACAGAACAGAGACAGATGGCGAGATTTGATAAAATATCTTTAAAAGAAAACTGCTAGAACAAAAAATCCATATAGGAGAAGGTGTATCTTGGTCTACGCCCTATGGGCCGGTTACGGCTCGAAAGGTCAATAGATAGTATGAGTAGTATTGCATCCTGAGTCATCATTTTTGTTTCACACTGAGCTTGCCTGCTCTCAGACATAATATTTGTTTGTCTACAACTGGATCTGCCTTTAGTAAGCTCTTTCCAGTCAATTATGTTAATATCAAGAACCTATTATCATGTTCACAGATGTCTTTGTAGCATGGAATGGGTCTCTCTTTATTTTTTACTCTTTATTAGATGTTTTTGAAATCTGTCCACCCATCACTGGGCACAGTTGGTCTAGCTATGTGATATAATACAAGATATTATAATAGTATCTTATCTCAGTTGTCTATGTTGTAATGATGTTTGTATGCAGTTCTTCTTCTTTCCTTCCTTATTTGCCTTTCAGCATCAAGGGAGATAAATATGTAGTCTTTTTGCTCTTCTGTTTGCCTCTGCTGTTTTTATCTTTCCTAGTGCTTCTAATATTTCGTCAATCCATCTTCTCCATGGTCGGCAAAAAAACCGTTAAATAAACTGTTGATAAGATACTCAACTATTACTGTTGATAAGATACTCAGCTATTACTGTTGATAAGGTACTCAACTATTGCTGTTGATAAGGTACTCAAATATTACTGCTGATAAGGTACTCAACTATTACTATTGATAAGATAATCAACTATCACTGCCAAAAGAAAAGTTTTATTGTAATAGAATGATCAGCCTGTGATTACATTTTCCTCTAGTGTTTAAATAAATCTGTTATTATATTATAATAGCAAAATGTAAATGATGACCATAATTTACCAAAACAAGTAAAGAAATTGTGAATAAATAGATAATTATAATGTATGTGAAAAATATATTTTATTATTACATTAAATTTCAGGAGCCTATAATTTATTATATAAAAACAAACATAGGCCAGTACAACACACACAAATATATGTTTAATCAGTGAGCTATTTTAAAGAGGAACAATTTGTATATATCAATTTGAAACAAAAGTTCATGGAGAGAAGGAACTATTAATTAATTTGGTTAATTTGTGCCTGCATCATTTCCAGTTAGGTCATTGATTGTATTTGATAAACAAACATCACCTTAAGTGAAAAAAATGTTGTTAAACAGTTTTAATTAATGAGAAAAAGAAGGAAAATTGCATCTACTGACATTAATGAAAGTGCATAAACTATTACATGAGATCTGGATCATTGAACGCTGGGTTGTCATATCTAGTATTCTCTGATGATTTGAAAACATCATCTTCTTCCTCTTGAGCATTGAGTCGGGCAAATGAGATGTTGCTCTCTGAACTCTGTAATATAGAAATATGTGTGAGCTGCTACAGTAAAACAGATGCAGAAAGCAATGGGAGACTTATATAAACATCACGTAATAGATTGAATCAGATACAAACATCTGACAAATTTTTCTCTTCAGTGATCAGCTATTGCTATGTGTTTAAACATTTAGAGGGTTAAGGCATTAAAATGCGAAGCTGCAGTAAAGCTGAATATGAGGAAAAATAATAAAATAAAAAAATGGTATGTAAGAAGCTTTACGTGATAAGTGGACGACACAGACTAAACAACGTTTCGGCTCAATAGGCCTTCATCAGGAACAAACAAAAAAAACACACACACAAAACTAATAACGAAACAACCAAAACAAAAACAATTGAAATGTGTTAAAGAAAACAAAATAAATTAAACTATCCTGTCAAAACCGAAAGTAAATCGTAACCAAGTGCGGCTGTCGTGAACGTCGAGAAACGTGCAAAAATGTGCGTAAATGTACACAGAACCGACTAAATGTTCACAAAATCGACTATCCAGGACGCCCCATCGTGTCTGCGTGTGCTTGCCTGACTGAACACATATCTGACTATCTAGACAGTGTCTTCCAGCCCATGGTTGCCAGTCTTCCTTCATATGTCAAGGACACAAACCATGCACTTAATATCTTCTCTTCTATCTCTCTCCCATGGTCGCTCATACCGACTTTTTACCCTTGATGTTTGCTCCCTCTACACCTCTATTCCTCACTCCGACGGCCTCTTAGCTCTACGTTTCTTTCTTGACCAGAGACAACACCCCTCTGTGGATACTGCCACTCTTCCCGCCTTACTGAGCTTGTACTTAACCTCAATACCTTTGAGTTCGATGGTAACTTCTATGACCAGGTTAGTGGAGTAGCCATGGGCACCAAGATGGGCCCCAGCTATGCTTGCCTGTTTATGGGCTACCTTGAGTACCAAATTCTCAATTCATATCAAGGTCCCCTTCCCATCATATACCTTTGGTACATTGATGACTGCTTCGGACTTACCGATCTACCTGAGGATGACCTCTCCAGGTTTATCGACCACATTGGTGGCTATCACAAAGCTATCAAGTTCACATCTTGTACATCCACTTCCTCTATCACCTTCCTAGATCTTATCGTTTCTTTGGGTACTTCTGGCCTCCATACCTTGGTTTTCTATAAACCCACAGACGCTCATTGCTATCTTCTCTACACTTCATCCCATTCACCTTCTTGTCGTGATTCTATTCCGTTCTCTCAGTTATTGCGTCTCTGTCGCATCTGCCAGGATGACCAAGATTTCCTCCTATAGGCTCACCTCATGTTATGTTTCTTCAGCCACCGGCTTTATCCAGACTCGATCCTCCAGTCTGCCCTCAAGCGGGTCCTCCTTATCTCCCGTCCTGAGGCACTCACCCCTTCCAACCGCCCCCCTTCTGAGAGAACTATACTCACCCTCACATATCATCCTCACAACTTAGCTGCTGTGAGGAAACTCAACCGCTACCGTTCCATTCTTCTCTTTGATCCCACTACCCGTCTACTTTTTAGTGATCCCCCGATGATCGCTTTTAAGCGTGACAGGAATCTGAGAGATATTTTGGTTAGGAGCCATCTCCCTCACTCCCACCCTCAACACTTCGGTACGGCTCCTTGTGGTCGTAACTGTATCACCTGTGCCTATGTGCTCCCTGCTGACTCGGTCTTGTTCCTTAATGGACGGTTCGAGATCAAGCATAGCTTCACATGTGTGTCCCACAACATCATTTATGCCATCATGTGCCAACGATGCCACATGACCTATATTGGTGAGTCTGGAAGAAGATTAGCAGAAAAAGATTTTGTGAACATTTACGTGATGTCCAACAAAATACTGGTACTCCGGTGTCTTCCCACTTCAACTCCCCTGATCACAAGGGCAAAGACGACATCCGTGTCACTGGTATTGTCCTTTGTCACTCTGGCGACCGCAGCCGCCATACTTTGGAAAATCGCCTTATAGTCCAGTATGGTTCGCTGACCCCGAGAGGTATGAATGTATCACACTCATACGCATAGTTTCCTTTTGGTTGCTCCTTCCCTTTTGCATAGCCTTTTCTACTACACATATTTGGGTTCTTTGGTCTACTTACTATGCCATGCTTTTTATAGTTCTTCTCCTCTAGTCCCTTATGAGACACTTCGGTTTTCTCCTCTATACTTTTTTTTCTGTGCTCCTTACCCCTCATTTTTTTTTATTGTACCCCACTCTCAAACATCTCACTCTTACCGCCTTTTGAATACGTGTTAGTCTACTATTCGATTCTTTCTCCTTTGTGTTTGCACACTGACCCCTGTGTGAACTCCTCTGGTTCTGTGTACATTTACGCACATTTTTGCACGTTTCTCGAAGTTCACGACAGCCGCACTTGGTTACGATTTACCTTTGGTTTTGACAGGATAGTTTAATTTGTTTTGTTTTCTTTAACACATTTCGATTGTTTTTGTTTTGGTTGTTTCGTTATTAGTTTTGTGTGTGTTTTTGTTTGTTTGTTCCAGATGAAGGCCTATTGAGCCGAAACGTTGTTTAGTCTGTGTCGTCCACTTATAACGTAAAGCTTCTTACATACAATTTTTTTATTTTTTTATTTTTCCTTTTAAACATTTAGACCAGGCTGGGGGTCATGGACAAGATGGTGTCTTTGAGGTCTTCACTGGTTGCCCATAACTTGTCATGCAGGGTTGTTTCTGTGGGCCATATTTATGTTCTTAGGGTTTGAGAGTGCTGCAGTCCATGAGGATATGCTCTGGAGTTTGTCTGGATGCTCCACAGTTACATATTGCAAAGTCACAGAGTCCTATCTTTTATAAGTGTGCTGAGCCACAATGACCTGTTCTGAGTCTGAATATCTTGGTCAGCTCATGTCCACTGAATTTGTCTAAGCTGTCTTATTATGCATCATATTTTCCATATAACGCTTTCCATTCTGTTCTAGTTTGTTTAAGGATTGTATATTTCTTTCCAGGGATGCCACAATGTACTAGTATCCATTACAGGACTAGTTCTGTATTTTCTGACAGGGAACATACGATCTTTATTTCTTGAAAGAGTCTGCCCTCTTTCATCTGACAAATTAATATCAATATATTGAGAGGCTGATGAGTCTAGAGGTGGAAAGGGACTCTGGTCAAAATGGAGCGTTTAGTGAGAAAACAGACATGTATACAATCAATACCTTACAGGAATAATCAGACTGCATATTCTTTGAGAAATGTTGGGACAGGGTATGAAACATATATATATATAGACGTCTCTGACTGCAGTTAAACTGAATTCTAGAATAGAACAGAATAGAATATAATAGAACAGAATAGAATAGAGTGTTCTGCCAAATAACTGCACAGATGCTAAATTAATTCTTTCTTGAGATAGGAAAAAATCAATTCACTATAATTATGGCTGTTCTTTTACTAACATGTTTATCACCATCTGATGTGCAAGCTCCACATGTAAGGTTGGCTATTGTGGATGATCACTTTTCTTTACCTCCTGCCTGTTAGTAAACTCTGTAGTTGTTTCCCCAGTACATCCCTTGAAAATATCATTTTTCTCACAATCTTCTATCTCCTGTCACTCAATAACGTATTTTGCCATATAACTGTATTCTGAGACAGAAGATTTTCTCACTTTTATGTTGATGCTGAATTGCAAGATATGTGCATTCATTATCTCCGTAAAATCCTAAAATTGTTGTTCTTGCAATATTGAAATATCATCATCATGTGGCATACCGGTTGGCGTAGGCGATCATGTCTTTCCACAATTCTCCATCTACAGTGCATCGTATCAGTTCTGTTGTTGACTGTTTTCCAGGCCATGTCACCAAGCTATCCAGTATTTTCTCTCTTTGTCGTCCATGATCTCTCTTTCCTTCTATTTTGCTAGTTGTAACCAAGTACTCCAACTTTCCTCTTCTCAAGATGTGCCCGAAAAATGTTGATTGTTTATTTCTGATGTTTTTTAGGAGTTCCCTTTTTGTGTTGGCCTCTTTGAGAATTTCCTCATTGGTCTTTTTAGCTGTCCATGGAACTTTTAACATTCTTCTGATTGAAATATAAATGTTATAAAAATGTCAATATAACCCTGACAACTTTATTTTGACTGTTATGTTAGATTACAGTATAAAAATTGACCAAAAAAAAAGACAACATAATAAATTGTATTATCTTGCTGTCACTTATTATTGTCATTATCATAATAATCATCCTGAACTAGTATGCTGGTCTAAGTGATCGTGTCCCTCCAAAACTTTCTATCTCTACAGTTGTTTATCAATTCTGTTGTTGACATCCTACTGAAATATTCTCTTAAACTGTCTAGAATATTCAATTTTGTTTCCCTGTCTCTTGATCCCTCAGTTTTTCCATTTGTCATAATCTATTCCAGCTGCTCCCTTCTTGTTACATGGACAAAAGAACAAGGATTGTTTCCTCTCTTGTCACCACATAAACATGATCTTACAGTAACAATTATGTGAAAAAGTATGTTACTTAATTAAATAGTTTTAAAGTGTTTTTTTTCAGTTTTATTGCACTTACTGTACTAAATGAAATGAATTATTTGTTGTGAAACCTAGACTTTCACTTATTTTACTAAACGAACCAAATTATTTATTGTGATACCCAGATATTTACTTATTGTACTAAATGAACCAAATTATTTATTGTGATATCCAGATTTTTACTTATTGTGCTAAATGAACCAAATTATTTATTGTGATACCCAGATATATACTTATTGTACTAAATGAAGCACATTATTTATTGTGATACCCAGATATTAATTTATTGTACTAAATGAACCAAATTATTTATTGTGATACCCAGATATTTACTTATTGTACTAAATGAACCAAATTATTTATTGTGATAACCAGATATTTACTTATTGTACTAAATGAACCAAATTATTTATTGTGATACCCAGATATTTACTTATTGTACTAAATGAACCAAATTATTTATTGTGATACTCAGATATTTACTTATTGTACTAAATGAACCAAATTATTTATTGTGATACCCAGATATTTACTTATTGTGCTAAATGAACCAAATTATTTATTGTGATACCCAGATATTTACTTATTGTACTAAATGAACCAAATTATTTATTGTGATACCCAGATTTTTACTTATTGGGCTAAATGAACCAAATTATTTATTGTGATACCCAGATTTTTACTTATTGTACTAAATGAACCAAATTATTTATTGTGATACCCAGACATTTACTTATTGTACTAAATGAACCAAATTATTTATTGTGATACCCAGATTTTTACTTATTGTACTAAATGAACCAAATTATTTATTGTGATACCCAGATTTTTACTTATTGTACTAAATGAACCAAATTATTTATTGTGATAACATGGCCCAACCTCAGTGCCAAATATCTTAAGTATAACCTTTCAATCAATCACAAGTAAACAATTAGAATGACTCACAGATTGGGTACGCTTGAAAATTTTGAAGAAACCTTCATGGTGTTTCTTTATGTAGATGACTGCACCAACTAGCACCACCACTACAACAACCAGCAATACCACAACACATACAATAACTGTCGTTGACTGAGGAAAAATTAAAAAAAATTTTCTGTATTATTTCTTAACTTTCAAGGTATTAGTATTTGTGAATCTAAGTGTTGAAACTGCCTCTGCTGTTTCCTAGTGTTTCTAATATTCCGTCGATCCATCTTTTTCATGGTCGACCATTGGGTCTGGAATTCTCACAACGTTTGTTGAGGGCTCATTGTGTTGTGTTTTGATCACTCTGCGCTGTCACCTGGAAAAACCATTTTATTTGTTGTTTTCTACTCTAACTATAGAGAAAAAAAGAAAGACACCTTTTCTTATGTGCTTTAATCAAACTGTGGCATATTAGTGCCCAGGTTTTTATGACCATTAATACACTTTCTCGGTAATGTGGTCAGCTCACACTAATGCTGTCTTTACTTTTCTAAAAAAAACCCTAGTGTCTATTTGAGGCTTGGTGATCACGGAAGTCATCAATCAGGAAGAAACCTAACAGACTCCTGTGGTTGGTCATTAAATCAGACTTAACTAACAAACTATACATGTGACTTAAGTGCTGGAAAGAGGAATAGTTCCACTGCTACAGTTACTGTTTCAAATACGTAAGATGGTAACAACCATTACTGTTACATTAGTTGATTTACTGCTTCTTCAGCTACAACAATGACTAGGGCACTTAATACTATAACTACCATTACAACAATTGTCATACATTATCAACTACAGCATCACGTATTGCTACAACTACCAAAACAGCTACCACAGCAACTAGAAAAATAACAATTATTTCAGCCTTTATTACAACAGCAACTACAATAACAACTACTACAACTACTACAGCTACTGCTCCAAGAAAATAAAATGTCAAAAAACTACAACTAATGCTACCACAATCACAATAATGACTATTACAACTACTGTTACAGCTATCACTGCCATAAAAACAATTACATCTATCAATCCGACAAAAACATTTACAGCTATCACTCCAACAAAAACATTTACAGCTATCACAACCACAAAAACATTTATCCATCAATCCATCAATCAATCCTCCATCCATCAATAGCACACTGTACTCTGCAGCTGTACAACTGAGAAGGACCTGCGCCTTCATGCGAGAGGCATTAAGCTGTAAAGAGCTCATAGCTCATGGCTAACAAGGGGATTAAGTCAAGTCAAGTCAAGTCAAATCACAGCCACAAAAACATTTACAGCTATCACAGCCACAAAAACATTTACAGCTATCACTACCACAAAAACATTTACAGCTATCACTGCCATAAAAACATTTACAGCTATCACAGCCACAAAAACATTTACAGCTATCACTACCACAAAAACATTTACAGCTATCACTACCACAAAAACATTTACAGCTATCACTACCACAAAAACATTTACAGCTATCACTGCCATAAAAACATTTACAGCTATCACTGCCATAAAAACATTTACAGCTATCACTACCATAAAAACATTTACAGCTATCACTACCACAAAAACATTTACAGCTATCACTACCACAAAAACATTTACAGCTATCACTACCACAAAAACATTTACAGCTATCACTACCACAAAAACATTTACAGCTATCACTACCACAAAAACATTTACAGCTATCACTACCACAAAAACATTTACAGCTATCACTACCACAAAAACATTTACAGCTATCACTACCACAAAAACATTTACAGCTATCACTACCACAAAAACATTTACAGCTATCACTACCACAAAAACATTTACAGCTATCACTGCCACAAAAACATTTACAGCTATCACTACCACAAAAACATTTACAGCTATCACTCAAACAACACCAATTTATAAAACAACTGTTATGACTATTCCTCTGTGAAAGCAAACAGGAAAAACAAATATTTAAATTCTGTAAAATTACTTGAACACTCTCAATGATGTAGAAGACATTAGCAACTACAAAATGCTTACATTTGAGGTACTCTTCTTTATGGATGCTGCCACTTGAGCATATTCCTATGAAAACAAAGCAAATACAAAGCTAATTCATCACAAAGGTTCACAGGCCAGAATTGTATTCATCATTTTTTGGTCACATTGTTTATAATTTAATTTTTTTTTCTTTAACTTATTCTGTTTTATTCAGTTTCTAATCCTTTTCTTTATTTATTTGATTGATTTTTACATGTATAAATGTATATAATGCTAAATGTGATATATAAAGAGGATGATACTAGAAAGTAAAGTTGAAGGAAAATAGACTAGAAAAAATAAAAATTATAAATTCCAGGTTCTCGATAATTATTTCATCCAATTGGCATGCCGCCAAAAACAGTAGATGTCAAGTCACTTTCTACATTTTGAGGTAGTGCAAGTTACATTCATTTCATTCGTTCATTTTCTGCTCATGCTGAAGATGGCACATAGGGCGGAAGCTATAGTTCTCCATGATTGATGATTTGCTGCTAATTCTTCCTCTTATTGTTTTGCTGTAATGCCTGCCTCAGCAAGTGCTATCTTTAAGAAGTTTTTGATGTCTTGATCTCACTGTCTTTTAGGTCAGCTGTTCATTTACTTCCCAGGAACAGCTTTCCTCACTCCTTTGATTTTGATATTAACAATAACAATATTGTAGATGAGAGAGAGAGAGAGAGAGAGAGAGAGAGAGAGAGAGAAAGAGAGAGAGACACACACAGAGACATGGCCACATAACATTACTATAGTACTAAATAGAAGGGGGAAAAAAAAAGAGATGAAAACAATCATACAATATTGAAAATATAAGCAAAAAAACAAACACGTGTTTGCTAAACAACAGTCTTACAGTACTAAAAACAGAAAGAGAATGAACTAATAAAATGATGGATAAATAATGGTCTTGTATGAATAGATGAGTTGAAAACACAGATTGAGGGGTGAAAGTAGTCTATGAATTGAAAACACAGATTGAGGGATGAAAAGTAGTCTACGATTTCAAAACACAAACTCAGTGGTGAGAGTTTCCTTGCTAAAGACTGAAGTGAAACATCAGGAAGAAATGTTACAATGTTTTAGTTATTGAGTTATTGAGTTATATGCGGGTCATCATCATTGCACTCCGAACATGTCCATAGGTGCTCAGATCCCCTCCTCAGCAATTCCCTCAGTGTCCAGCGACTGACGACTCCAGTTCTATGTTGGTTGATAAGTCTTCTTACACGGCCACCAAGTTTCTCATTTCTGGCTGTGCCCATCTTAACTCCCATTTCCATCATCCGAAGAAGCGACGTTGATCTGTGTTTGTCGAAGTCCCGTGCTCTTCCCACATCTCGGAGTGCATTGATGATGTCCGCCCGATCCATCGGTTGCCCGTCCTCAACGACAGCGCAGCTAGCCAACCTGTCCGCTCTCTCATTTCCCCGCACTCCCGCATGTCCAGGGACATAGACAAAGGTGACCTTACGTATTTTGGATTTCTGCAACGACTCTACCCATTGCATGCGTACAAAGCCCGCCTCCACTTTTTTTATCATGCTCATCGAATCACTCAGTATACATGCGTGGATGTAGTCTTGTGACTCTAACCATTTGAATGCCTTGGTCACTGCCATCACCTCCATTGTCATGCTACTCGTGGTCATGGCGTATGCACCACTGTCTTCCTTGGCCATTCTGCCTGCCGAACGTGCTGTAAATGCCCATGCACTTCTTTCGTGTCGTCTTACAGATCCGTCTGTATAGATGACTGCATCTTTCTCATCGGTGTTATCGCAGATGAGACCGTTGACCTCAGCATTAACCACGACCGGGTTCTGTTCCCTACTTTTCCTGTCGAGTGTGACAATACATGAGAAAGTCCCCTTGAATGTCGTAGGCACCGGTATCCACTCCTCACCAACGCTGAGATTGGTAAGCCCACAGACCTGTTTGATGACATCTTCTGCTCGGCCCACCCATGATTTGCCTCTTTTTAGCCTGGTGCCTTTCTCTGTGTTGAGCACGTGGTGCAATGGATGCTCTGTATCTGTACTAATCTTCAGGTATGCTCGTGCTCTCCAGATCTTGATTCTGTCATCCATGGTTGGAAAGTCAAGAAGATACCTCATTGCCACACAGGGAGTGTCCCTCGTACATCCCAGGATAATGCGCATGGCTTCATTTTGTATTTTCTCCAGCCTATCAATTTGAGTCGTACTAACAGTAAGAATGGCCAGGGCATACTCGATTGGTGCGAGGACTAATCCCTGGAACAGAAGAGTAAGTAGCCTCTGCTCGATGTTGGCAGCTGCCATGACCTTCAAGGCGGCTAATCCTTTGCGGGATTTTGTTATCACATGGTCGACGTGGTCCCGAAAACACAGGCTGCGATCAAACTTAACTCCGAGGTATGTCATCAACTTGTCCCTGGTCACCTCATCAGCTCCCATTCGTACTACCGGTGTGGTCGTATTAACGATATGATTGTTAAGGGAGAACCATGAAACTGATGCTTTATTAGGATTAACCAAGGCACCTGAAACCCCACACCAGGAAGAAATGCGATCGAGTTCGTCTTGCATTGTGGAGGCGATTCCCCGTCTGTCTCTTCCCTGTCGATATACCAGAATATCATCAGCAAAAGTCATAGTTCTTCCCCTCCCATCCAGCTGTTGGGACGTGATCGTTATTGTGTACACATTAAATAGAACTGGTGACAATGGTGAGCCTTGTGGCAGCCCAGGACAAATGGATGTTGGCTCGGAAGACCAACTTCCACATCTGAGTATCACCTTCCTCTGAAACAGTGCCGCGGCGATCCATCTTATGAGGAAGGGGTTCACCGCCAGTTTGAGAAGCATATGCATGAGATATTCAAATGGTACCCTGTTGTATGCATCCTCCAGATCTATAGCAGCAGCACATGTCTCCTCTCGTCTGTGGAAGCCTTCGAAGACGTCATATGCAAATACTGCCGCATTGAGCCATGTCTCTTTGTTATATCTATAACCTCCGAGTGTGGATGGGAATACGCGTTTCTGTTCAAGGCGACACGTGAGGACACGGGCAACTATTTTCTCCAGCAGCTTGCCCACAGTGTTCTGCATTGTGATGATTCTGTAGGCACTGATCTGAGAATGGTCCTTGTTTGGCTTCGGTAGCGGTAGTAAGTAGCTGTGTAGCCACTCCTCCTTAATCTGGCCACTCCGAATACTGGCATTAAACTCATTGGCCAGTGTTGTCAAGTCGTCATCAGCTAAATCGCCTATGTCATCATACCGAACACCATCTGGACCAGGAGCAGTGTTGTGTGACCTTTTAAGTGTCGCGCGAATGGTATCGGTTGTGATTGTGAGATCTTCTTCCAGCCCTACATCCTTACACAAATTTGACAAAGATCCCCGTATCCTCATTCTTACAGCCTCATTTCTTTGGTCCGTCTGCTCAATGTAGCGGGCAAGCAGGGCCTTCCCTTTGCTCTCATCAGATTTGTGCCATATCTGGTCTGTGCTCTGAAAGTCTGGTATACCTCTGTGTCGTGGTGTGCCATTCATGCACTGATGAAGGTGCCAGAATGTTGCTAGCGATTTTTCTGAGCACACTTTTCTACAGAAGTCATCCCATTTGGCATCCTTAGCCTGCTTAGCGCATAGTTTAAAGTGCATCATTTTTTGGTCGACCTCTACTTTCAGACGCTTCAAGAGCTCAGGTTGTGTTCTACCATACCTTCTGGCTTTCTGCCATGTCTTGACCGTTTGTCTCTTGCTCCGCCAAGCTTCCTCGACATCTACGTTCCACCAGGGTGGCTGCGTCCATCTCTCCTGCCTCCTACGAGGGGCTCTCTGTTTTCTATGTCTGATTTTGCTAATGACGTCCTGGTCTGTTTTCTCGTAGTTGAATGTGTGGAGCTTTCTTCTCTGGCTTTTATTTCCG
This sequence comes from Megaustenia siamemsis, assembly GCA_032433765.1. NCBI lineage: Eukaryota > Metazoa > Mollusca > Gastropoda > Stylommatophora > Ariophantidae > Megaustenia > Megaustenia siamemsis. Next base: position 34,905,229 of record JAVIAB010000125.1, read on the forward strand.
CCTTTCTCAATTAGGAGGACACATGGATAGTGATCACTTCCGTGGAACTCCAGTGCACTCCACCTGCAAACCGGTGCGAAGGTGGAAGACACCAGTGCCAGGTCTATGAATCTTGGATATAGACAGTATAGAATGCCCAAGTAGCAACTAAAGAAACAAAAAAGTAAAGCTGAAACAAAATAGATAAAAATGTTTACATTGTTGGCAAAAAGCTAAGGATTTGACAAGATATTTCTATACTGTCTATATCTATATTTGAAAGACGCACCAAGATGGCGCCCTGTTGGCTGGCCTATTCATAAGATTCACAGATAAGTGCTGTTTTCCAGTGAAATTTCCTGTTTATTTGTTTGTTTTTATTTATTGTTTTAGGGTTCATGTGAGTGTGCGCGCTTTCTATTTGATGTTAATCACTTTGCTTCTTTTGATTCATTGCATTTTGTTATAATTTCCTTATCTCATTATTCAGCCTTGCTGCACTATTGAACGCGTCAAAATGGCGGTTTGTTTACGCCGGTCTGTTGTCAAGGACGCGTAAGTCATTTAATTTGTAGAAAGCTCTCAGTGTTTCCGCGTGCTGCTGAGCAAGTTACTGGAGTTGGCCAGTTTATAACGTGGAACGGGTTCTAGGCCGTGCGACTGAGCAAGTGCACGTGAGTCTAGGCCATCCAAAGCAACAACGTTCAGCGACGTTCATCAAAGTACAATGTTTTAGATTGGAGAGAAACATCAGAAAGAAATGTTACAATGTTTTAGATTGGAGAGAAACATCAGGGGATGGATAAGTAACAGGTGGAACATAACAACAAAAAATCCATTCACAGAAGTGTAAGAAAACATAAACATTTGAGTGAAATTGCAAAATAGCCATAGCACAACATTCAATTCATGCACACAAATACATACACATATACTAAACAGAACAGGCATGATAAACATATATAATACGTGCTTGGGATCAGATAAGTTTTCAATTTTACAATTTAAAAAAAAAATAATTTTTATCTATTTTGTTTCAGCTTTACTTTTTTGTTTCTTTAGTTGCTACTTGGGCATTCTATACTGTCTATATCCAAGCTGGCTTAGGCAGCAACTGTCTGTTTTTCTATTCTCCCTTTCATCAACTTTACTGCAGCCTCATATTTTGTATGTCTATCCCTCACATATTCATATTTACATAAATTAAGGAAAAAGAGGCACTCACATATATCACTATAGGTATTTCAGTGAGATGGACAATCCCATTTGTTGTATTAATGTTTGCTTGGACAATCCTCACATTGTTGGCAAAAAGCTAAGGATTTGACAAAAACATATAGAAATTAATATTAAAGGAATTAGCTGGTACTTTAAAAAAAAAAAAATAACATATTGAATACACACAAACCAAAGAAATATATAGGGCTTGATATATTTTATCTATCTATTTATTGTCCTTTCGTGCCAAAGTGGCACATATTGCAGAGATCACTGCTCTAAAATATATGGCACTGTTTCCATAACAATACTTTTTACAATGACAGCTTGTCAAGCCTTTGATCAACCTCCTTAGTCGCCTCTTACAGAGGCCTGTGTAGATGTGAAATAGCACACTAAAAGATGAAGAGACGGAATTGAAGATGGAATGGATAAACTGTTTGTATGCCACAATAGGTAGTGCAATACAGTGCGCGGAGAGTGAAAAGTGACGTAAAAATATGATGACGTAGTTTGAGGGGCAGTTAGAAAGTTGGTCAAGAGAGAGTGGGTTGACGGTTGGAGACCGCTGGCCAGAGATGAACAGGGAAAAGGGCAGCTGATCAGTGATCACTTGAGCGAGTCGTGCATGGAAGACTCGGGCTGCCAGAGATCCCCCCCACCGTTGATATGAACGTTATTCGTAGGATTGCTCAGTTATTTTCATAGACGATTTGTGTTGTAAAGTGATTTGATAAACTGTTCACCTTGAATTAAGTGTGCGTGGAGGACTCGTGTGGCCCGAGATCCCTCTACCGTTGATATAAACATTATTATAGGATTGTTCATAGACGATTTGTGTTGTCAATTGATTTAATAAACTGTTGACTTTTGAAATATTAAAGACCCTTACCACGTGTGGATGTCAAGAAACACACAGGCTACAATATACAAATAAATGATACACATATCATTACCCCGGTAACGCACAGGAAGCTTGATATATTAGTCCCACCAAAAAGTGAAAATATAGTGTTGGGTTTTATACAAAAACTGTGGGAATTAATTTGTTAAAATTTATCATATAAAACTATTTATATAGAACAATGCAACAGATGGCAATGAGATAAGAGAAGATGCTTTTATTGTCATAGAAGTCTCTCTATCTCTCTTCCTCACTCCCACCTACCAGCAAGCACACATGCAAATGCACGCACACACCGGTCATTCCATGGGTAAAGTTGTATTAAAAACTGCATGTACAACCTATATCATTGTGTGTCTGGTATGCAGGAACAGTGACCTTGAGCTATCAGAGGATGGATTGTATTGTATGCCTAGAACATACTCAGGAATCTGGGAAACAGTTCAACAAAATGATGGCAGTATCTTTGCAACAGTGCACCAGGTAAAAGCAGAGATGAGTTGTGAGACTTTTGCAACAATGTAAAACCTACAGAGATCATTATAGAAGAATTCAGTGCTGTGGCAGGTGTATGAGCCATACACAAGTGTATGAATGAACAAAACAGTTCAAGAATGTAGTAACAAGTGTAGAGGATTCTCCTTGCCTGGGTCAAGCACTCATGGAAGACAACAATACAGTCATGATGATTGTGATCTTGAAAAACCAGCACATTACAATTAACTCTTTCTGTAAGTTTCGCTGCACTATGCGCCATACCGATTTCGACAGCATACGTTTTGCCGCATAGTGCGCCACGCTCAATTTGATTAGTATGAACGCCATCAAACCATATTCATTTTACATGTCTTGTATAATCTTGATATTAGTGAAATCTAATACCTTGTTCAATTATCAAAAAATTTGTATATAATATGTTATATGTTAGATATTTATAAATATGTAGATTGATTCTTAAAACCATGAAAAATTTTGTCTCTGAAATCTCTTCCATTGCGTTGATAAAAAGCTTCCGTACTGAAAGAGTTAAGGAGGTGACATTACCATTAAACTTTTGCCTAGCCAAATAAAAAAAATTAATGGTGTGCATTTCTTGTCTGTATGTAAATTGTGAGGCCATACATGGTAGACATGACCAGTAAGGATTAATTGTGCATGGCAATGGATGAGAGACATATGGTCTAGGAAAACAAAGCAAACAGTACAAGCTGTGGCTGTGGTTGGAGAAATTGTGTTTTTTGATTGGATAGGCCAGTGACAATAGGCCTTCATCATAAAGGTTGAGTTTTGGCACACATCTACATGCTTGTTCAAATCTATTTGCAAATCATTGAATTTGTTATCATGATGGCTTCCTGTACTTGCAAGAAATACAAAAATGCATATCATTTGAAATGAAAGTAATGTTGATTGAGAAAGTGAACAAAAAGTTAAAATCAAAAGCAGAAGTATGTAGGGAACATAACATTCCCTCAAAGCACACTACATACAATCCTGAAGGACAAAAACAACATTATGTCAGCGTTTACAAGAAGAGGTTTGGGCAGAATATTAAAAAAAATTAGGAAGCTGATAATGAAGATGTTGACTGTGCTTTGCATACATGGTTCTAGCAAGCTAGGAGCAAGAATACCCTGATTTCAGGATACATCCTTATTAAAAAGAGAAAGGAGCTGGCTAGGTTTAGGTCATATCAACTTTAACCTAAGTATGGGCTCTTGTTTTGCTTTTCTGAAGACTATAATACTGACATTATCTTTGTAGGTTAATTCCTCTAAATCATAAAGCTGTTTCTACACCATTCAGCGTTCTTCTGTAAAATCACAATATCTATTATCTATCTATCTATTGTCCTTTCGAGCCGAAGACGGCACATAGGGCAGAACCACAATCTCATAAACAGAAACCTTGCGTGCCAAAATGTCACATATTGCAAAAATCACTGCTTCTAAAATGTATGGTCCTGTTTCCATAACAATACTTTTTACAATGACAGCTTGTCAAGCCATCGATCAACCTCCTTAGTCGCCTCTTACGACATGCCTGGAAGGTCACAGTGTCACTATTCTTTACTGCCCTCATAATGAGACCCCGGTAACACACGGTTAATATCTATTATAGCATTGCCTTATCTTATTTTTTTAAAAACTCATAATTTTGAGGATTGAAGAAAAAAGAAATAAATATGATAATAATTCCCTCTCCTTCTTGTAATTGCTCTTTGATGCTTATGGCATCCGACTTGTGCTAATGATGAATCTGATGTCTGGAGCTCCTCTTTAGTAAAATGCTGCTAGCATAATTTAGAAATAATACAAGAACAGCTTTTATCTAACACTTCAAATGCTCACCAGATTCTTGTCATTAGCTGTCACATTAATGATTTGCCCACTCAAAGAGAGTAACTGCTCAATTAATTGATGACTGGTGGAATTATCTTCAATATTATTTGAGTCATCATCATTATTTGCAGGAAAGGATGGCAGGATGAGCTCTTTTCCTTCAACTACAAGATCAGCAATGTCCAGAGTCTGCCAGTCCTGAATAGATATATATTCAGTGAGAGTATGAGAATACAGAAGACTTAATATGAAGGAAATACGTCAACAAAATAAATGATGTGATGAAGTGTAAGAAGAAAGAGAAGTGGTATATCATTTAGAGAATCTAGAAAATGATAAATTGAGATAAGAAATTATACATTTATTAAAAAAAAGAGGATGAAAAATGTTAGATGAAAGATGTAGTTGTGAGGAAAATAAGCATGAAGAAAGGTGAAAGTAATTCCTTATCATAGAATGTCACAGAAATATCTATCTATCTATCTATTGTCCTTTCGAGCCGAAGACGGCACATAGGGCAGAACCACAATCTCAAAAACAGAAACCTTGCATGCCAAAATGGCACATATTGCAGAGATCACTGCTTACTAAAATCTATGGTTCTGTTTCCATAACAATGTTTTTTACAATAACAGCTTGTCAAGCCATCGATCAACCTCCTTAGTCGCCTCTTACGACATGCCTGGAAGGTCACAGTGTCACTATTCTTTACTTCCTACATAATGAGGCCCCGGTAACACACGGGAGATATGTTAACCATATATTGTGAAGTCACATGATTTGGAGGTAAGGAATATCAATGTTATGCTCCGATATTATTACAATCTTTATTGTTTACAAGTCATGTTAAAAGCGTTATGTGACTCACATAAAGTAGGCCCTTTAGAAAACAAACTAATTATCTTTGGACTATGAATCCTTTTAAATACTTCACTACTCCAGTGATATGAATAAAATGAATTTGGTAAAATATAGGCAGAAAGATTCATGATACAGGATACAAAGATGCAAAAATAGAAGATAAATATATTGGTACATATAATTTTGGAGCCGCGATAGCTGAGTAGTTTGTGAACTGAACTACAAAGGACAAGAGGTAGGGTTTGATCACAACCGATGGCTTCCGGGTGGGTAAAGTTAAGAAGAAACCTCAGATTCCAGGAGAAAAATTACCACCACCTGTGGTGATATTAAAAACCTAGAACCTATTTGTCCACACGCCAATGTCTTACCTCTTGAATAGGCAGTACTGGCTAAGTGCTTATAAAAAAAAAAGTAAAGTAACCCCGTCATGCCAAGTGGCGTTTAGGAAATATGGTGTTAGTGACCATAATTTTTACAGACCTTCGGCACATGATTTTTGGGGTAATGTAGTCGTTATTATGCCCGTGCCGCTTTACTTTCCCAGAAAAAAATCTGGTACCCATTTAAGGCTGAGTGAACCCGGAAGCTGTCGGTTGGGATCGAACACTACCTCTTGTCCTTTGTAGTCCAGTTCACTAACCACTGAGCTATCGTGGCTCCCAACAAACTAAGTGCTTATGGCATTGGTTAAAGATTAGCTGCAGGTACTCTTGAAGCAAGCATCCTATTCTCTCATTAACACAAATTATAATTGTATTAATACTGTTGTATACTGTTAATTATTTATACACACATTACATATTGAGCCGCGATAGCTCAGTGGTTAGTGAACTGAACTACCACGGACAAGGGGTAGGGTTCGATCCCAACCGACGGCTTCCGGGTTCACCCAGCCTTAAATGGGTACCGGATTTTTTTCTGGGAAAGTAAAGCAGCACGGGCGTAATACCGACCACATTACCCCAAAAATCATGTGCTGAAGGTCTGTAAAATATAGGGTCACTAACACCATATTTCCCTATATGCCACTTGGCGTGACGGGGGTACTTAACTTTAACTAACATTACATATTGACAATAAAATCATATGGTACTCCAGCAATTATGAATCCTTTAAGATTATTTTTTATCTCTAAAAACTAATTGAAGTAGAGATAATTTCATACATGTACAATGCTGCTGATGAGCAAAATTAAGTTGAAGTGCTACACCTACTTGCTAATAGCTAAACAATAATAGAAAGACTAAAAAATAATGGAAAGAAGAAAGAAAATAATGGGAGAGATGTCAGCATTAAATCAAGTAATGTAGTACTTACATCACTGACTGGAAGAAAAACAGTACTTCTGGTCTTAGGGTCATTGAATATTTGTGTTACATTTGTGTCGCTCAACATTTCCTGCTATAATAAATGTGTGAAATAACAATTTTAACATTACATTAATTAATTTAAATTAATGAACTAAAACAATGAGTAGTTAAATCAGTTAATACCAGTTTTCAGAAAGTTTTTTATCAATAAGAATTAAATAATTTTTTGAATAATCTTAATTATATTTTTTTTAAAACTCAGCAGCTTTATTAAAACACAATCAAATAAATATGAAAGAAAGCAGAAATAGATCTTTATTAGTTTAGTTAACAGATCATCATCATTGCACAAAAGACTATTGTACTCAGATTCCTTCCTCTGCATGTTCCCAGTATGAAGCACACCCATCACACACTAACGAACACACTGATGATGGCTTCAGCTCTGATACTCGAACTCTGAACCCTGAATCCAACCTCTTTAGTCTCCTCTTACAACATGCCTATGGTTGTGGCAAGGCCACAGTTGTCACACCAGCAAGATCTTTATTAACAACTGAGCGAACAAAAACAAGACAAAAGCTTTTATGAAAAGATATGAGCAAGAAACTGAAATACACGTAGTTTACAAATATACATTTATTTGAACTTAATACCAACATTAATACTATACATTGTTAGTATACACAAACATACAAAAATAATGTGATAGAAGAACGAAGAAAAACAACTCACATCCACTTGAAGTCTTGTAAAAAAATGTCTCAAATCTGGTATGATTGAAATAGCATCCATTATATCTCCAATACACAATTTCCCATCACCTAAGGTCCCATTTTTGCACTCACATCTTGCATTGCCTGATGGTAGATAAAAACTGTATCAATAATGTTGCACACGAAAATTAATTACACATTTATTTATTTCTCTCTCTCTCTGTCTGCGATCAAGACTCAATCAGAGTAGGATTCCAGACTCTCTCATGAAGTCAGCTGTCTGTTTAAGTGATTCGATTGCCCCATATATTTATTTATTTTGATTTTAAATATTCATTATTTCTGACAAAAACTGCCTATTCTCTAGTGTTGATGGACTATGGTATTAGACGACATTTTTCCTTGCAACTTCCATAACTGATTTCATGTAACAAACCTACAGAACAAAATATTATTTTCCTGGCACTTTATTGTTTGAAGATAACTAATTTATAATCCAAGAAGATAAAAGAACACCTTCCTGACATTTCATTATTTGAGAAGTTACAAAACTCAGAAAACAAAGTGGTATTTCCTTAGTACTTCACTATGTGGAGTAAACAACCTCACAACTTCCCTCCCTATAAACCCACCATGTGCTCATTCACTTTTTGCAAAGTGTGTACACATTGTTGATTCCATCTGCTTGCTAATTGTACACACACAACCTCATCATTGTATGATTTCTTCTATTTGTTTAAGGTTGTTTCAAATTCTTCAGGTAAACTGCAATAATAAGCTGCAATTTCATTGACAGTCTTGTAGATAACCGGCATAGAATCATTGAGGACTCCTCAAAACAAAACTTTATTTGTATCCATCAATTTTACCACAAGTGCACCTAAGGCCAGCCTATCAACACTTTCTTGTATTTCTCTAGCACTTTAACATTAGGGACAGCTATTTTACAAAACCAGTAGACAAAATAACATTTCCCTGGCACTTCAATATAGTTTATTTATGCGAATCAAAAAGGGGGAATTACTTCTGTATCACTGACTATTGAACAGTTTTTTTTAATAAATTATGTACCTTTGTTGGATAGAGCCACACAATGTATAATAACTTAAGTAAACTTTCAATGAACTAACCACATACTAACTAATATTTTAAGGCATTGGGAGTTAGAAAGAGACACTTGCATTGTTAAAAAGCAATAATGTTTCACCACTATATTATAGATTTCCAATATTATGAAGAAACATTCATCATTTTTTGGCCATGTAATAAGAAAGGAACAGCTGGAATATATTGTAACAACTGGGACAATTGAAGGATGAAGAGATAGAGGGAAGCAAAGAGAAAAGATACCAGACAGCTTTAGAGAATGGCTTGGCAGAAAATCAACAATAGAAATGATAAATAACTGTCGAGATCGAAAGTCCTTGAGAGACATGATCATCTATGCCAGCAGGCCCAGTACTGGATGATGATGACATAATTATATACTTGAGGAAAGTTGCTGGGGTATTTTAAAAAAGACAATATTAGATCAGAGAAAAAGTCAACATAAAACCTTATCATGAACTACATACACACAATAAATACAATCATTCTGCATACCTGGAGAGATTGTCTGTTGATTCCATATCTGTCTGATTTCTCAAAGTCTATTAGTTCCCTCACGAGTTTGGAATGCCAACACAATAAATTATTTATGATCTTTCTCGTATCTACACCAATTTCTGAGTTTTTTAAAATGTTTTTCTGTCCAGCTTCCTATTTCCACTTTCTCCTTTCTTTACCTTTACACCTTCCATTTCTCAATGTTCCTAATAAGATAGTTTTGACCAGGCGATGTTGGGGCATACCTTTACTATTACAATTTCTTAAATTATAAGAAGTTCTTTATGTGAGCCTCTCATTTGTGATATGGTATTTATTAGGATACCTAAGTTTTTGACATAACTTCTCATTTATATAACTTGTATTTTCTTTTATGATTTTATCATGTTTCACAGGTTCCACCTATACAAGGAACACTGGGAAAGGAGAAGGCCACAAAATTTGATACACACCAATACTAAGATAGTGTGATAACATCTCAGACATTTTGCAACAGCATCAAATGACATTGGCTGAAGCCACCAGAATGAGCAGGAGCAAGAATTATACCCAAAATGTTGTTAATGGAAACGAGGAAGAAAATGGTCCAAAATTGAGTTATCATTTCTTAAACTCTGTTGATGTAACTTGGAAGCTGTTACACATCTAGATTTCTTAGATGTGTCCAAATTGTCAAGATGGCAATTAAGTCACTGCAGTGTATAGCATATATAGTAGTTTGTCCTCACCGTCCTAGTTTGAAAAAATGTAATCAATCAACATGTTTGTTGTAGAGAACTCACCTTGAAACATGTCTGTGACCTTGGGTTTCGTGAAAATACAGAGAGCTCTTTCCCGATGACAACCACCATTATCTGCAGCACAGGGATTACTGTTCTTCAGGCACCATGTGCCGTTACCATGGAAATCTTCTTTACATGAGCATTGAACAGAATGTTGTGTGACCTGCAATAAGAGACATTGCAATGGCATTGCTATCTTAAAGAACTATCACAGGACAGAGATTCTAGAATTGTTTGCCATCATATTTATTTTTTCATTCTCACTACTTATTTAGAATATGATACCAGTGTCTGATGAAGTCTGCTGCCTGTTTCAATTTCATCACAAAGTTTCTCATGAAAGGTGGTGGATGAAGATAAAGTTTTTCTAGTTCACTATTCACAGGCAAAAGAAAACATTTTTAATGCACCTTTGTACAGGCAAATTAAGAAAGCACTTTTCTAGTACACTTGAGTGCTAGCAAATGAGGATAAGTTATTTCTAGTGCATTACTGCACAAGTAGATTTAGATAAACAGCCTTCTCAGAACAGATGGAAATTTCCATGTTCTGCATTATATTTTGGGCAGACTTGCATACAAAATACAATGGGGGAGCAGAAGCGCCTGCAATCTATGGTCGCAATAGCAGGGTTGGCGCACCATCAACTGACCAAGACCTAGTAGTTCTACCTCCTCGTGGTCTCCCCTGGTTTCAGTCTGCGTCAAAACAGGATGGCTAACAGAAACTAGGATCGCCGTGTTCCCTGTAGTGGTGGTTACTGGTATAGAAGACCCAGTATTGCAGTATCTCTGGGCTGGATTAGTAGTTTCCCAGCATAGCCTGGGACAGATGAACTCCAACTTCTCCAGCAAGAGCCGGGTATGTCAAGAAAGCCATTATGACCTGCCACATCTAATGACTCAAAGGGCACCCTGCCCGCATCAGCTCGTGGTATTCCGTCAACAACAAATGCAATTGGTGGTATCCTTTGATAATGCATTTTCCCTCTTCATAGTTGCCTAGATAAACTGGTTATAGTAATTTCCCTCTCTCTTAAAAAACATCTAACTGCACCTTCATTTTCTTTAATGTTGTACTGAAAGGGTTCACTGAATCACTATTCTCTGAAATTCAGCCATAACTCATGTAGTGTAGGGTTGTTGTTGTGTTTTTTTCATATTTTTGTGTGAAAAGGCCAAACAGAAATAAGGGACTTTTAGATGAAATTATTTAAAGGTTTATTAGATTATACTACTAGGGCCATAGCTTCAAAAGAGCCCAACCACTAAAATTTATACAAGAAATGACATTGCAGGTATAGACAATACTTTAGGTGAATGAAAGATAGATAGATCAGTGTACTTGAAAGTTTTTTATTTAGAATATAGGAGAGTTTATTTTCCATCCTTACTTCCCATCCAAATAAATCAACCTTGCTTCTCTTTTCAGTGTCTCTCTAGGTCACCCTTGTTTTCTGTTTCCTGATGTTTCCCACATAAGAGTCTGTTTTGAAATTCCTTTGTTGTCTCTTCTCAACACATGCTTAATGTAAGTACATTTTCTCTTCCTAATTGTAGATAAGATCATTGGTTGCATGACCATTTCTCTTATCTCTATTCTCTACATTAGTCTTGAATATATTTAATTGTATATTGATCCTTCTCAGGCATTTGTCTTCAAAAGTGTTTGAGTTTTCAAACTCTTTTATTGTTTTCCAGCTTTCATGTGTAGGTAAGGGGAAATAACACATTTAGGTAGAATATTCTAAGTTTAGTTTTCCTGCTTAATTATTTTATAACTAAGTCCCATTTACGTCTCCATAAAAAAAAAAAAAAAACTGCAGCTCATTCATCAACCAAACACCACTAGCTCTTCAATTAAAAATTCACACTCTTTCCTCCATTAAAAACACTGTCCCTTACTTCATTAAACACACTGCAAAGCGGGGGGCTGATAGTCTAGAGGAGAGTCCGCCTCTAGAGAAGAAGGTCCTAGGTTCAATTCCCACCACAGACAGTGGAAAACAAAAAGAAAATAATAAAATTGAAACTGCAGATTTACCCTCCCCTGGTCTCTGGGTAGTGAGATCCAATTTCTAGCCATCTCGGAAAATGGAACAAAATAGGAGGTCCCTTGTGCGTTCTGCGCATGTTAAAGAACCCTTGGCACTTGGAAATAAAAAAAAGAGTATGTAACAAAATGACTGCTGCCTAGGCAAAATCAATAGGAAAAATCTACCCAGAACATTAGAACTCATGATGATAAAAATATGAGAGTACTCTGATGTAGGAGAATATCTGCCTGCATGGTAGGGGACACCACCTGAGCACAAGACTGCCAACAGGAAAAAGTGATATTCACGCAAAATTCAGTCCACCTGGATTTAGCAAGAGATATAAAGCTGGTGAACACAAACAAACAAACAACAACAAACACTGCCATGCCTTCCACACCTGGTAATCTACTCACATTAAAAGTACAGTCAGCATTTGGGTGACATCCTCCATTCTCAAGTACCTCACAATGTGATTTGCATGAATAGCCATCTCCAACATATCCCAGATAACACAAACAACTGACTCCACTGTTTGTCTCATTACACACAGCATGCACACTGCAGTTTCCATTTCTATACCCACAGCTTTCATATGCTACAAAAATATACATTTTTTAAAATGAAATACATTTTTAAACATTGAACAATGTATTATAAAAATAACAATTTTCTCAGATGTCCACATTTAAGCATAAACTCATCCAAAATCTCATATTAATACACATCATTAATACATTAACCTTATAAGGCTAAAAATAATACATTTACTTACATAATTTTTTTCCACAATCACAAACTATCAAATATGAAAGTTTCTTACAAAACTTAAGTTCCAATTAAAAAAAATATTTAACAAAATTGTTACTTATCTGAGATGCATATTAGGGTCCTTTGTTTCAAACACTGCATAAAAACTATGAGAAAAATAATGACAGTCTATATCTATCTATCTCTATTGTCCTTTTGAGGTGATGACATCAAAAAGAGTAGAAATTCTAGACTTTCCATTTTCAATGATCTTAAGTGTCAGACTTTCCACAGGACCAGCATTTTATCTTGCTATGTTTTCCTGTACTGGACAAGCTTCTAAACCTTGGCAAGGAAACTGATGCCTATTGTTGTTGTCTCTCACCTCAGTATCCATTTTAGTATTTCCCTAGATTGGCCTCATTTTTATTTTGTCCTCTGTCTCCCAATTGAGGGGTTGCTTTGTGATTCTCTTTGATTAAACTTCATTATTTTTATTTAGTAGTCCAGATTTATGTTTCAATAACAATGGATGTTTCATGATGACGGTTTGGTAGTTCTATCTAACAACCGTCTATATCAAGTATGAAGAAAAATATACAGTAACATTATTAGAAATGCTACTGTATTACTGCTCTTCTTCATCTTTACCATGGCCACAGGCCAACAAAGCAGTCACTGGACTGATACCAACTATGGCATTTTGTAAAGCAATAGCTAAGTTCTTCCCCATCACGCAACTTGTGGCCATCCTTCACAGAGTGCCCTATTTCTGATCAACACTGTTGTCATTGTCCTTTCATTGGACAGCCTCTCATTCACCTTCCATCTGAAGCCAAAGCCTGGCTATTATTTCTCTGTCTCTCCTTACAACAAAAAAATCTTTAAAATTTCCAGCAAGAGTTTCTCCTTATCAGGAAAAACTACATTTTTTTAAACTTCATCGTTGATATCAAGAAACATTGGATATCATGTACCTCTATGACCTTCAATCCGGAGCACTATGCAACAGTTCCACTGTTGATTGTTTCCTGTGTTATGCAGCCAAACTATCCAGCATCTTTTCTCATTATCATATTTTATCTCTCCAACCTTTCCATTTTCCCTGTTGTTAATAACATTCCAACACACTTTTTCTACAATAAACAAAAAGAATAATTTATATATAAATTATAATAAATTATATAAATTGCAAATATAAATTAAATACGATTATCAGTTTTTTGATTCAGTAAAATTGAAGCAGAAACAAAAACATTACAAAGAGCAAATGTAGCAGTAAATATTCTTCTATGATCCATCATTTCAATACTTACCAACATTACATTTGGGTGGGGCTAGATTTGAATTTTCACATCTATTACAATCTGGCCCTAAAAATCCTTTGTCACAGAAACACGTCCCATTGCCCTTCAGTCCAGAATTGCATCTACCGTTGCCTGAGCAAGGATTCTCAGCACCACCCGGACACTCTATTTAAAATAGAAACATGGGGCTCATTTCTTCTTTTTTTTTTTTTTTAACTAATATGGATATTTCTACAAAACAGGGTGTTTAATAAGTGTCAATATATGTGAAATGTTAACAATTTCCATGTGTGTTAATAGTTACACACCATGCATGTTAAAAATTAACAAAAACTAAATACATTGTGAAATTTAGCATTTTATTTAATGAACATTCTTGCTGTCATTGCCATGTGTTCTTAAAAACATAAAAATGTGTCTGCTAATTCTAGAAACTTCTTGGCTTGTAACAGTTGGTGTTTGTTTGTTGCAATGTGAACGTCTGAAAAGTCCATACTTAGATAATATTTTTGATAGGAAATGTTTCTACTGTATGGTACAACACAAAAAAGTGAATTTCCTTATTTTTACTTTTTAAATATTTGTGTTAATGATATCTGTTAAGATTAATAATTGTAAGAATACAAATATAAAAGACTGACCAAGTAGATACCCTGGTTTGAAATATTCAATTTTGACTTGTAATTTGTGTGTTGTCTTTGTTCATTATCATAATTTTAGTCTTTTTTACATTTATATCCAGTCCATATTTGTCACTTTTCTATCTATTTCTTTAATTAGAGTAGTTGCTCTTTACAACAGAGTTTATGAGTTACTGGTCTTTACAACAGAGTTTAAAAGTTGTTGCACTTTACAGCAGAGTTTAAGAGTTGTTGCTTTTTACAACAAAGTTTAAGAGTTGCTGCTCTTCACAACAGATAAAGACTGATATATCATTCCCTATGTATTAATAGAGAAAAATTTAAAAGAGTAGACAGTTTTGAATAACTTGGCTCACTGATGACAAATGATGGAAAGATTATCAAGGAGATCAAAAGAAGGCTGATTATAGATATCAATTAATTGAAACAATTGCATAACATATGGCAAACAGCTGTAGCAACAAAACTTAGGTTTTTAAGAGCCTTTATTTTTTCCCTAAACAACAAATGGCTGTGAAAAATGGACAATTGACAGGTCTGCTGAAAACTACATCAATGCTTTAGCAAGTGCTGTGGAAGAATACTCTGAATACCATGGCTGGAGAAAAGAATAAACTGGTCAATCTTGATAGAGCTTAAAGTTTATGAAAACTACTTGACAAGAACATAAAAATAAGAAAAAATGAAATATTTGGTTAGGCAAAACATTATAATGGTCTAGAGCTGACAGTTATGAAGGGGATAGTTCCAGGTAAACGAGGGCGAGAAAGACCTAGAAGAAGATGGGTACAGGATATCAAAGACAGACGAGCTGCGATTGACTGCTGTAACTGCTGGGTATCTTGTGTAGAGAAAACTTCAGAGTGGCTGTCGAGGGAGCCAATTTCCAACAAGACAATCTAGATGATGATGGTCATGAACTAGTTTTAGTTCTTCTAGACTTTCTTCCAACAGTACAGTGTCATTTGTTAATTATATTCCAATTTATGTTTGAACCTGGCATTTCATTCATGAGTTTAAAGATCTTTATTAGAGTATAAAATGAACAAAAATGTGGATATAATGCAGCCTTATCTAACTCCTCTCTTTATATCTAAAGGTGCAGAGCTCTCTATGTTATATCTTATCATTGATGTTTTTTTCCACTTTAAATTACATACCAGTCTTATTTCTGATTCATGAAGGCAAATATCTTTCAGACATTTTATAGGGATTTATGTTAATATCTCTCAAAAGAGTTGATATAATCTATGAAGCATGTACAAATTGGCTTATTTACTTTTCTATTTACATCATCATGAAGAATATAGCTTTGAAGCTGTTGTGCTTGCGTCAAAGTTATTGTATTTCTAACTAAACATAAACAATTTGTCTGCTTATAACTTTATGTAAGATTTTTGTTATGTGGCTCCCCAAGCTTACAGTTCTATAATTATTGCATTTCGCAGCACAAGTCTGTGTAAGTAAGGCAATAAATACTGAAGTTTTTAAGCCCTATAATATTATACTGTGTTGCATATATAATAACAAGATGAAGTAATATATGAAGCTGACTATAATTTAATTAATAATAAAAATATAAAAAAATAAAATTATTTAACAGCAAACAAGGAGGACATATCTGACTCACCTCTGCAATAGGGACCAAAGTAACCACTACAACATTCTAGCTCCTGGAAAAATCATTATAGAGATTGTGATTTTATTCTTTAAATAAAAGAGGCCCATAGTCAAATGTACTGACAGACAAACTGAGAAGTAAACAGATAACTACACACAGAGAAATAATTAGAGACAGACAAACTGAGATAGATATACTAGATAATCTGAGACATATATGGTAAGGCAGACAGTAACAGAAGTATACAGATTGAGGCAGATAAATTCAAAAGAGGTATACCGACAAACACTCAGAAAAATATAAAAATAGATGGAAGACAACAGGGCCTAGAAAATTAAAAGGATGAACAAAATAATAAGAAGGAAAACATACCAAATGGTTGGCAAAAAAAGAAAAATCAGGAGGATATTGACTTATATTATATAAGAGGGTGGATGTGTAACAGTAACTAGCAGAGACCCCATTGTTGGTTACGTTAGACTTAATACTATTATCATAAATTATTTGAGAGTAAAAATAGACCTAAACCTTTTTCCCACTCACACAATGTTATGGCTTTAATAAATGAAAAGTATGATATTGATACGAGATGCTGACAATGCAGGAAATGAAAGACAAGTAAACAGATAAGATATAATCGCTTAGCGACAAGATTAGATATAGGTTACATAACTCGTAAGTGACCAACCCATGGTTTCGATTTGCCTTTGAAGTTACATGTGTACGAGCGATTAAGGAAATATGACAGAAACCAAAACTGGGAAGAAACAAACATTGGGTGAGCTAATTTTGGGTCTAAAAAGTAGTTGTTAGCTTTTGGGGAGATGAGGAGATCATCGATTAGATCAAACGAAGAGGAGACAGAGATCAGGAGAGAACAGAACATGACAGTCAAGAAAACATTGTAGTCAAGGAGAAGACTTTATTGAGATAAACAGTTGAGGACTTTACTTGAGATTCGAGATTTAGAGAAACATTCAGTAATGTTTTAGCAGAACATTATTTTAGAAGATTTATTTCAGGGGAAGTTGTTTAGCTATAGGTAGATATTCTGGGTCTCTAAAGAGATCAGTGATCATTAAGGAAATCAAGGTCAAGAATATACAGATTTAAACTTAAAGTCATACTACTGTGTGTGTGATTTTATGCTAAATACAATAAGTTATGCAGATGTAATTACAGAACCTGGAAGAGTGTCATATAACAACGGCATTTGCTTTGATATGAATATGAAATTTACACTAATAATATAGTCTGATAGATGTTAAGATGGCCATAGCAACCATTATGTTGACTTTTATGTGTAACTAAGAAATTTATCCAGATGACTTATGAAGTGTAATCAAAGAACTGTGTTAATAACATTTTGTTGGAGATCTAGACAACATCATATGTCATCATATGTAGTGTTGTACTGTTCACAGATGCAATTTCTGTGTTGTGAATTAATTACATTGTGTTGAGCATGTGGTTAATGGTGAAATGTCCTCAAGACCAGAATTGATTAAACTTACATATTCTTTATCCTTTGTGTATAATTAATCATGTTGTACTGTCACTTTTTTACAATGCACTGAAACAAGGGACTCTGATGGTATGATATGTTCACAAATGAGAACTTATTTTTCTGCTTTTAATCAACAATTTACTTCCTTTGTTAGTCCTTAAAATGACATTAAATGTAGAATTCAAGGAAATTACAAGACAAACTTCAACAGCCACAAGCTGAAGGAGTTATACCAGCACTAGTTAAAATAATTAAAGGTTTATGAAAGAGGACTTGCTTTAAAATTACCATCATCCTGAGGTACACACAAGACTATGCCATTTGCCTTCCCCAGTATCTTTTAGCAAGAGTGACTAACAATCCCAGTTCTGTGTTGGTTTACTAGTCTTCTTTGGCTCCCTGCATAGCACTTTAGTCTGACATCACCACTCTTTGAATTGATGTTCTGGCAGTATTTTAAGGAAGTAGATTTATGTTTGTTGCTTGAATCATTGATTCATCCTGAGAGCACTTAGAATGTCAGCCTGGTCCATTGTTCATTAGCTCTCCACAACAGCTAACTCTTCAAGTCTGCTGCTTGTTCATTACCTTTAGCATCCTAATAATGTTCAGGCACAAAAATGAAGCTAACTTTATTCAGTCTTGACCTCTTAAGTGACTCCAACCACCGCCTTTGGGAACAGTCTTTTTCAATCTCCCTGAATGTGCTCACTTTGTCATTGAGAAAGCATAACTGGATCATAGTCTGTGTCTCCAACCATTTTCTTAGGTTTTGTCATGATCTCTACTATCAAACTATTTGTCATCAAAGTAAACAACAGATGATATGACCTTCAAACAAAACATAAATATCAATGTTGTATGCAGCTAAACAGAGGCTCCAATCATCATCATCATCGAGTGCCGTCTCTGCAACGAAGGTTGGCTATCATGGAGCACCATTCTGTTCTGTCTCTTGCTTTGATGGTGCAGGTTGTCATAGTCTGATTTGTCTACCTTTTGATGTTACTAGTCCATGTTAGTCTTGGTCTGCCTCTGCCTCTTTTACCTTTTATTTTCCCCTCCAGGATTACTTTTAGTAGACTGTTGTGTCTTTTAACATGGCCCAAAAATCGCATTTGTCTAGTTTGAATTGTGCTTAGTAGTTCTCTTTTCATTTTTAGTTGTTTTAAGACTTCATCCTTTGTTTTCTTTTCCTTCCATCCAATTCTACCTATTCTTCTATATATCCACATTTCAAAGGCTTCAATTCTCTGTTCTATTTTCTTGTGTAATGTCCTATTTTCTGCACCATGTAGGAATATTGAGAAGATGTAACATTTTGCTATTCTTAGTTTTAGCCCTGGTGTTATTTGTTTTGATGTTAGTATGTTCTTCATGATATTAAAATACTTTTTGCCATTCCTATTCTTTTGTTTATTTCAGTTGTACATTTTCCATCACTGGTTATAGTATGTCCAAGGTAGTTATGAACTGTCTCCAGGTCTATTCCTTCAGTTTTGATATCCACTTGTGGGTTTTGAGTATTTTCTTTGTTTATGATCATAGTTTTAGTCTTTTTGATATTCAAATCTAGTCCATATTTTTTGTTTGTCATGTTTATTTCATTACGTAATTGTTGTAGTTCATTAGGATTTTCTGCTAGTAGTACAGTATCATCAACATATCTTAGGTTATTGATTATCTTTCCATTAATTTGTAGGCCTGGCATCTCTATGATGTTTTTAAAGATTTGCTCAGTGTATAAATTGAACAAGTTTGGTGATAGGATGCATCCCTGTCTTACTCCTCTTTTTATATCAATGGGTGTAGAGTTCTCTTTGTTATATTTTAATATTGTTGTTTGCTTCCAGTATAGATTACATAAGAGGCTCAAGGATTATGATTCAAGATGGGTCAAGGATTATGATTCAAGATGGCGTCCGTGTGTGGACAGTGTTTTCCGTTAGAGCGTGTGTTGTTTCAAAATACGCGCGGTTACACGCGGTGTGCTTCTTGAATTTAATATTCTGCTCATGCCTGTTGTGATTGTTTAACTTCTGACAGGCTGGTGGATGGTGGAAATTCTCGTTGTTAAGTGGGTATTTATCTTCTTTTTATTCGAGACTGACCTATTTGTGATAGGTCATTGTTTTTCACTGTTGCGCCAGGCAGACGGAAATGTCCACTCCGAACAGTACAAAATCTGTAACGGTGGATGGGGCGGAAGAGTCAGCAATGACCAACGGCTCAGAAAGTGAAAACAGTGAAGTGTGTGGTACACAAGAGGCATGTTTAGGGCACTAAAGACGAATGTGGCAGACCACCGTGAAAGAGATTGGAGCCTCATCACGTACTAGTCCAGAGAAAGCCATGGAGAGGAATTTGAGCTTATGTCGGAGGAAAGATCTTAAAATAAGTGCTTAGAATGTTAGGACTCTATATCAAGAAGGGAAATTGGAAAATCTAATTCAAGAAGCAGAATGAATAAATATAGATATTTTAGAGGCTCCAAACATCAATTAATTTTATAACAAGCACTCATATTAATCACTTAAAAAAAACAATTATACAATGAACAAGCTTTAACTGAATGTTCACACATTTTCCGCACAGCTTAGATCTATTATTTTGCCAACCTTTCAAAACAATCATGTTTAGGAACAAAACTTACGCTGATGTTTCGACCACAAACATGTTTACATCCTTGAGTCTCATAACCAACGTCTGGGTACATCTTATAGGTACAACTCTCATCACTAATGACACGAGGAGGGCTGTAAGGATTGAAACCTTGAGGGCAGGTTAAAGTGATGTTTTTGCAGTCCCCACATTCAGTCTATATAAGGAAGAGATGGGTTTTTATTAGTTGACAAAAGAAAAAAAAAACATACTTTCAGTACCTAGAAACCATTTCAAAGGTAAAACAAAGTAAAAATATAATAAACATAAAAAGGAAATGACAGAATGAAGCATTTATCTGATATACGCTCGTATTTTAGAAGGAAGTTGTAAAAAATATATGTTATGTAGTGGCTATGGGTAATTACTATCTAAACTAAACTAAGCCAAACTAAGCTTAACTAATGAACTGTAGTGAACAAACAAAAAATTACTAATGAACTAAATTATTGTAACTAAAATAAGCAGCAAAAAATAACAAAGGAATACTCATTAAACTTAACTAAACTAACAAGCTAAACTAAATTAAACCTAATTAAACTATCAAACAACTGTGATACACTAAGTCAAACAAGCATAGCAAAGAAACAAAAATAAACTAATCTAAACTAGTTACCTAGCTAGCTATCTAACTAAATAACTAATTATCTAACACAATTACCAATTATCTATATAACTTAATCAACAAGCTAAACTAAACTAACAAACAAAGAACTAAATAAATTATACTAACTAAATTAATTAAATTAAAAGAGAAAGTAAACTAAACTGATAAACTACTAGGAGCCAATGGTGGGGTGTACTAAACACTCCAAGGTATGGTGACAGCTTTACAAATAAAGAACACAACACAATACTGACGTTTCGGCCTGTGGCCTTCTTCAGAATACAGGGACAACGACAACAAGCGGTGAAGCACAATAAACTACTAACCTACTAAACTAAATTAAGGAACTAAACTAAAGAAACAAGCCAGCCAAATGAAACTGAACCAATTCTACTAAACTAAATTAACTATCATCATCATCGAATGCCACACCTGTTGACTAGGTGATCACATCTCTCTTTCTCTTCAGAACTTTCTATCTATCTCTACATCATATATATATATATATATATATATAAGATAAAATTATAATAACAAGCCAAAAAATAAAGACTGGCAGAAATGAATAAAATGAAGACTGATAAAGCAATATAGAAATTAAATACCATATGAAACGTGACACAATATCAGCAAATCAGCAAAGCAATAAAAGAAAAAAGTTTTTCTGAAGTAACCATCATCAACAGGGCGCATGTACATTGCGTAAAGTTGCATTCACCACAGCCCGTCTGAAATAATCTCTCTCTAGCCAGATCTCTCACTTCATCTGTTGTCATGTTCAAGGTCTCCTTGATGTCTTGAAACCACCCTCTTCTTGCTCTACCCCTGATGTATCACCCAGGAACCATGCCTTCCATTACTGTTTTTTCCAGCCCATCATTTTTTCATATAGCCATAGTATTTTATCACTGGAGGCTGTAGAAATGTATGGTTTTACAGAAGAATGTTGAGAATACCATGGACAGCTAAGAAGAGTAATGAAAACATTCTGAAAGAGGCCAAAGCAAAAAGAGAGCCAATTTCCAATATTAGGAAGAAACAATCATCATTTTTCGGCTATGAAATGAAAAAAGAACAGCTGGAATATATTGTAACAACTGGGAAAATTGAGGGACAAAGAGATAGAGGGAAGCAAAGAGAAAAGATACCAGACAGCTTAAGAGAATGGCTTGGCAGAAGGTCAATGACTGAAATGATAAATAACTGTCGAGATCGAAAATTGTGGAGAGACATGATCACCTACGCCAGCAGGCCCGGTACTTGAAGATGATAGTATTTTAATTTATATTAAATAAATTATACTTATAAATAAAGAGCATCTAAGCTCTGAAATGCTGGAATTATAAATATGTGTGATGGGTATCTATTTACTTCCACCTCACAGAATGGCCCACAGGAACAACCCTGCGGGCCAAGTTATGGGGAACTGGTGATGACCTCAAGCATACCACCTTGTTTGAGACCCAAGTTGATCTCAATGTGTAAAAGCATAGCTATAGCTGATCACTGAAGAAGAAAACGATTGCCACCTCAACAAAATAGATTACATAATTATGTAATAAAACTGAGGTTGTTTAGCTAAATAAAACACAGTATTGATTTACCACTTTATTCTCTGTAGAGTTAAAATCACATCGGTTGATGATTGGTTCAAGAACTCCATCAATTTCATGCATGACTCCTCCATCAAATAAAATATCAGATCTGGTGATCTGGACTCCATTAACTTTAATCTGAAAATAAAGATGACATGTTATATGTCAGCCCTGAATACGTTTTAAAAATAATTCATAAGTGTATGAGTTATCTTACTTAACAGGCTAAAAATACAAGAAATAGTTATCCAAGAGTCATCATCATCACACTCTAGGCAGCCACAAAGGTGGTGGTGTCTGCTGATATAGGTGATCTTGTTCACTTCATAATGTTATTTCAACAGTTTATTGTCAATTCTACTGTACACTATAGGTACCACTACATTCTTTTAAACTGTTTAATATATTTTCTCTATTTCCCTATATCTCTTCTTCCTTTAAATTGTCCACTTGTCACAATATAATCCAGCTGTTCCCTAAACATTAATGACATAAACATGGTGATTGTTTCCTCCTTATGTAGCAAAATTTTGCTTGGGTCTGTTTTAGAGCATTCTCAATACTCTAACAGTGTTCTTGTCTGTTTTAGAGTATTTTTTAATACTCTAACAATGTTCTTGTCTGTTTTAGTGCATTCTCAATACTCTAACAATGTTCTTGTTTGTTTTAGGGCATTCTCATTACTCTAATGATGTTCTTGTCTGTTTTAGAGCATTCTCAATACTCCAATGATGTTCTTGTCTGTTTTAGAGCATTCTCAATACTCTAACAATGTTCTTGTCTATTTTCTGATTATCCAGGATTACTCCCAAATGTCATGCTGATTCTACTTTACAATGAATAATTCTTATGCTTATCTAGTTGTCAAAAATGGGTTGTGAAATATTTTTTCTATTCTTTGGAATACAGCCTTTGTCTGAGCTAATGTGCACATCACTTTTGCTGACACATCTACCATCAAAAACTAAAATCAATCATAGTTATATGAAGTTCTGTAATTGTTTAATACTATCCAATTTATTTTAATTGTGCATTGTGTGGAAGTCTTTTTCATTGTTATGACCCTTACTTCTGTGTTTAGCAGATTGCAAATGGTTATGGGTTAATGTGCTTTTATTTATTTTTTTTTAAGTTCTGTTTTGCAGTTGGGAATTTCCTTTATCCATTCCACCAGCAGTCCCAGCATGTCGATTGTGCCCAGTCAGTGTTGATAAACACTAACCAGTGCTTGTCTTAACCTACATTTTCCCCACTTGAAGATTTGCAGATGGAGGCAAAAAGTAGAGCTCTTCAGTGTTATAGTGAGTCAATTTTGTCATACTGAAGTAAATAATAAACAATTGGAGAACAAATCATTGGAAGCCACAGAAATGTGGTTAAACAGAAGAATGTTGAAAAATACCATGGAAAGCTAAAAATATAATGAAGACATTTGAAAGGCAAAAAGAAAAGTTGTTAACATCAACTGGAAAAACTCAACAATTTTAGGACACAAAATGAGAAAGGAGCACAAGCTATAGAAAACTTTTAAAAAATTGGAAGAAAAATAGATCGAGGAAAACGGAGAGAGATACTATACAGTTTGATAGAACGATTGAGTAAAAAATCAACAACAGAAATGATATTCAGCTGTAGGGTTAGAAAGTTGTGGAGAGACATGATCACCTACCATACTCCATTATGATGATGATGATAAAGTATTTATAAATAGTTTCATGAATGATATATTTAGCGCATTATTTCAGAGATTGCAAAGAGGTAGGTGATGAAGGTCTGATTGGCTCGAATGATTGTTACTTATCCAAAATGACACACAAACATAGAAACGTGCGATAAAAAAAACATTTTTTACTGGTTCAGAACTACTTAAATAAAAAAAAAATTTGCCTGTATTCCAAATGTTACTTTACGGAAACACATAAAACAGCAACAACAAAATGGTTGAGTTAATTTAAGGGCATTCTAGCCTAGAGCTGATATTATAAGTCCTCGGCAAAGTTTCTTCCCCTGGCTGATTTCTCAGACAATGAGTCAATGTCTTGATTATAACAGCAATTAGTGTTCTTCACTTCATCATTACTGGACAAATAATCATTACTGGACAAATAATAATGGCTTATATTATTAGACAAAAACAAGAGATTCACAACGTAAAAATGTATAAACATTACAAGCTAAATTATGTTAAAAAAGATGACAACCTGAACACCGTATCTGACACAAACATGGAATAAAATATTTGAAAAACATAAATAAAAACAAGTGAAACGATTGAAGTTAAGATAAGAAAAGGAATCTTGAGAAGAAACATATAGAGTGTCATTTATGACAACGGCAAACAAGACACAATTTATGTTTAAGCATGTCAGGAACTGTCAATGACAAGGAAGATACAATATATGTTTGAAGATTGTCAGGAAATATCTTAGAAAACTATTCAAAGGCATCCCAAGGCATGTGATATGTGATCACTCCAATGTCGGTAACAAGAAAATATTCACAGGGATTGCTACATTTATCCGATCATGCAAGATTCTCTCAGCATAACCTCCTAATCTTGAGTGGCAGATCTAATACTTCCCCAGGTCAGAGCATCAAGCATTTTGCTTCCTGGATGATGTGGCCAGAGCTTGTTATTTTGTTCGTTTTATCTATGTCAGACATCTCATGACTGATGAATGCACAAGAATGGAACTTTGAGTTTCAATAGCAAACTCTAGCATCCTTATATCAAGATTGTAAACAAAACTGACAAGATTACGAGGAGAGCGAAATACGAATAATTGGCAGAGAAAATATGTACAAGATCTGTTGGTGTGTGTGTGTGTGTGTATATTTTTTTAATGCATGTGTGTGTATATCTATCTATTATCTATTGACCTTTTGAGCCGTAGCCGGCCCATAGGGCGTAGACCAAGATACTCCTTCTCTTATCTAAATTTTTATTCTAGCAGTTTTCAATTCTTTTAAAGATATTGTATCAAATCTCGCCATTTGTCTCTGTTCTGTGCAAGCAGGTCTATCTCATCGATTGAGCCGATTCCTGCTGCTCTTGCCTCTCTCATCAACGTTCTTCTCAGTGTCTCTCTGGGTCTTCCTCTTTTCTCTTATGTGTATCTTTTCTTGTCTTTTCTCGATTACTGAAGATATTAGTGGTTGATTGGCGATATCTCTAATTTCCTCGTTTGTTTTGAATTCGTTCCACGCTATACCAAGTATTTTCCTTAGACATTTATTTTCAAATGCGTTCAACTTTGATTCTATGTCTCTTGTTGTTTTCCAGCTTTCACACGCGTATGCCCGCATATGCATACATTTATTTGTAACACCGAGATTAGGGTTTAACTCTTATGTAAAAAAAAAAAAATAATAATAATAAAAAAAGAGGGAGGGGTTGGGTAGTCTAGATGTAGGACATCGTTATCCTGACAGGAAGTCCCACTACATGCTGGGATTTAATTTATAATACAAAAATAGGGTTTTTCGAGGCATTACCTTCCGTAACTACAAGGTAAAAGAGGCAGAGGCACCAAGACTAATATGGACGAGTAACATCAAAAGATGGACAAGTCAACCTATGACAATCTGCACTATCAAAGGAAGAGACAGAGTGGAATAGCGCTCCATGGTAGCCAACCTTCGATGCGGTGACGGCATTCAATGATGATGATGACCTCCCATATTTCTGAGTAGTGAGATCTGGTGGGGAGAGAAAGGACTATCACAGAGAGAGAACGTTTGTTGTCCTTTGCAGTTGCTCTTTGGTTGGTCTTCCTTTACGTTTTCAAGCGTTTCTAATATTCCGTCTGTCATACTTGTCACCAAGAATGCCCCATAGGTGTGTTGTTGTGACAACGTCTGTGGACAAATGTGGGGAACGCACGCGATGATGTTTTCTTCTTTCCTTCCTTATTTGTCTTTCAGCGAAGAGATTGAGATATAATTTGTGGTCTTTTGCTCTTCTGTTTGCCTCAGCTGCTGTTATGCTTCCGATTGCTTCTAATATTCCATCAATCCATCTTTTTCGTGATTGACCCGTGGGTCTTGTACTCTCTCAACGTTTATTAAAGGCTCATTGTGTTGTGTTTTAGTCTTTCTTTCTTATCACGTGCCCAAGCCATTATATCTGTTCTTTCTTTATGTATGCTATGGCGGGAATTATTCCTAGTTTATTTTCCTCAGTTCTTTATTTATATTATTACCTCTCAGGCTGTTTCCATTCGTCTAACACATTTGATCTCAGTAGTGGTTATTTTTCTTATTGTTCTTAAGTCTAGATGTACAGGTCTGACAATGGCAGCACAAATTTGGAATGAAGATTGTATTGATGAGTGTTCGTTTTGTCTCTGGTTATTTCCTTGTTGGACAATAGTGGTGATAGCTGTCCTACGATTTGACAAGCTTTGTTGCATCTTTGGTCTATTTCTGCTGCTTGTGAATTGTCGTTAGCCACTAGACTTCCTAGATATTAAAATTCATCCACTTTTTTTGTTGTCTGCCATCCATCGTTATGTTGATATTCTGTTTTTCGTTTGCGATATTCATGCCGTTTGTTTTGTTGATGCTGATTTTCATTTTTGTATTGAGTGCATGTGCTGTTAAATCATTTAGAACTTCTTGTAGGTCATCTATTTTTCCGCGCATTGAGCTTGATAGTTTGCAAATACAAGCTCGATTATCTCCCCTGTCTCCAATGGATTGGCTAACTTACATTGTTAGTCCATGTAGGTAATAGACAATAAGGGAGATAATACACGCTCGAGTCTTACTCCTGATCTAACTTCCAAGCGCAATAGTATCGCCAGCTGTAATTCTTTCGTTGTTCAGTAAGTGGGTCGGTGTAGATCGCTTTTATCTGCTGCACAACGAACATGTAAAAAATGACGAAATGGATTATTTGTTGTTACAGCCAGCTGGTTTGACGTTTTGGACTGATCCACGCCATCTCTAGTCGACCCACACATCGGTAACAGCCCTTGATCCTTGTAAACACAAACGATTGCCCGCACTTAAAACCGGAAGCAGAGATAAACGCTTCCTTTGATCTAGGTCAGAAGAAGGATGAGGAAATCAGTGCTAACGACTAGGGAGCGATTGGCCGAGTGGACAACCTAAACCTGGTTAACGCGGGTTCGAATCATGGTTAGGTCAAAGGTTGTTTCTATGGGGGGAGAGTGGACTCAGTGGAGAAGAAAAAAAAACTCCGATCCGAACACCTCGTGTCGTCTGCACTGAACAAGCGGCATTTATTATTCAGTTCTACAAGTCCCCAAAAATGGAATTAATGCCGTGCCCTAGATTGTTTTCTTTTTATTTAAATGTCTTGGGAAAACAGCTGCCGAACGACAGAATAACAAATGTAGTGGACCAGTGGGGCAAAAACAAGATCAAAAGGTCAGGAGTCCCATGATGCTTAGGAAATGGGTAGAGTCATGGGAAACAAAAGCTGATTGCAGAAGTTGAATGGTTGTCAAGCTGCTTAGAGAGTACACAGCCAGATGTAGCTGACAGACAACTATGTATTTAAAAAAATGTATTTGGGGCAGGGGCGGAGTGGGAGGGCAGGTATTGGTTGTAGACTTAGTTGTAACTGAGAGTTGACAAGTGTGCAGTTATACAATTTATTTCAAACGGTACTTGAGGACAGTCCAAATACATCAGTAACGTTGCAGTTTGTGAGCAGTACAAGTTGTAAGAAAGACGTTTAGCTTCAAACGGGTTGTATCAAGTAGTGTAATGTTTTTAGGGAACGGTCAAATAAATACAGAGCTGCTGTAAAGCTGGTAGGAAGGAGACAGTAGTGAGGTGTAACGTGCACTCATATAAGGTATGGTGATAGCTTTACAAAATACACAGTAGTGTGTAAAAAAAAAAAAGTAAAGTGTCCCCGTCACGCCAAGTGGCGTATAGGTAATATGGTGTTAGTGACCATAAATGTTACAGACCTTCGGCACATGATTTTTGGGGTCATGTGGTCGGTATTACGCCCGTGTCGCTTTACTTTCCCAGAAAAAATATGGTACCCATTTAAGGCTGGGTGAAACCCGGAAGCCGTCGGTTGGGATCGATCCCTACCTCTTGTTCTTTGTAGTCCAGTTCACTAACCACTGAGCTATCGCGGCTCCCTACAGTAGTGTGTAGTCTAGTGTTATTCCAGAGAGTTACGAATTAGGCTTAATAAGAACCATGAGTTAAGGGTTTCATGTATTGCGACAGTAAAGTGATAACTTAAGACTTCAATCATTGATTAACATACGACGAGCAGACCGTACAGAAACTATGAGAAGAAACATTGTTCAAGTATTGTTTTATGAGTTGATGATCCATATATCACTGTTCGCGTTGCTACACAAGTGATTAATCGTACACCAGAGGCACCAGGATCGCCTGGAGTGATGTTAGCTAAATCATTAATGAACAGAACAGTGGAACATGATCAGGTGCTTCTATCTCATCATGTTGTCTAACCATTTAATTTGTTGTTTCGTTAATCATATAGAGTTCGACTATTGATGGTGAGTGATCGTTCACTGTTTTTTTTTATTTCTACACTTCTAATTTTGATTCTCATTTTGGTCCCCACTTTTGGTTTAATAATTCATTTAATTAATAGTTGCCTTATTTGTTGTTTTATAATCGATTTGATAACACAACATGCCAAATATATATTGAATATGTGTATTATTTGTGTCTACATGAGAATGCCCCTTGAACCGTCAACATTTACTGGTTGGGCTTAAAACCCAAGTTTTGTTACCGTAGTTACATAACAGAACCCCGATGACACCTTGTTGTGTATAGAACAGTGGTCATCAAACTGTGCTCCGCGAAGCCTAGGTGCTCCGCAAGCGCCTGCTAAGAGCTCCGTGGACATCATTATCTCCATCATCATCATCATAAAGTGCCATGCCCGGCGTAGGTGATGGTTCTCCACAAATCTCTACCCACAGTTCAACTCATCAACTTTGCCGCTGTTGTACCACAATAATAGGCTGTCTAATATTATTTCTCTATGTCGCTCGAGATCTCAGTTTCCCTCTTTTCAGAGTTGGCAAACATGTTTTATTTGGTGTAGTCGTGTGTCTGTGGTCGTCAAATGGTGGATTTCCTTTTGTTCTCAAAAGAATGTCGCAGACATCAATCAAAGAAAGCTGGCGCAGGAGAGTCTGGCTGCGGACTTTTTCCAGTCAAAGAATTTGGTAGAGGGGCATTCGAGTCGCACCAGTGGAAAAAAAAATATTACTGTGAACGTTCGTTTTAATGAAGATCAGTTGCATTTAAATCTTTGTGTTCTGTTTTCTAATCACAATGAATACATTTTTTAAGTAGGAATATAAAACGGACCATATCTGACGAATCAGTCCTAAAGACGAATTGAGAGCAATAAATAGATATTTCATCAGACTCAACATTGAAAGCGAGATTATCTTCTTCATCACTACACTACTAGAATGTTGGAGCTTTGTAAAAATAAGAATACCCAGAAGTTGGCAAAAATGCCGTACAATTTTTTTATTCCGTTTGCGCCTACCTAATTATGTGAGATCGAGTTTTAAATATTGACAGCCATCAAAACCAAATACATATCCCATTTGGATGTTGAGAAAGAGATTAGATTAGCAATTTCCAAACTTGTGTCCAGATTTGAAGACCTAATGATGATGATGCAAGCTCACTCTTCCCTTTGACTTTGTTACAGGATAAAAATATCCCAATATAAATTGATTCAGTTATTTTTTAAAATTACAAAAATGACACTGATCTATTTAATTTATACCTAAAATGATAGTGTATTTACCTCCGCAATCAATATAATATGTTAAATATGCCGTTAAATGCTATTCAAATATGTTATTTTTTGGTTACATTGTTGATATAAGGTGCCTCTGATTTGTGGTTAAGAATTAGGGCTCCGTTGACTGAAAAAAAGTCTTGACGACAGCTGTTATAGAATGTGATGTTGGTGTTAGTGCCATTTTTTGTTATCGGCACAATTGTTGGTAATATGGTCAGTATTACGCCACATCCGTCGCTTTTTCTCGTAAATAAATCCAGTGCCCATGTATGGCGGTAATAAGTCATCGATGGTGATCGAGCCTGATCTCTTGTCCTCGACAAGTTTACCAGCCACTGAACTTATTCAAGTGATAGCTCGTGTAAAGTACCAGCCACTGAACTTATTCAAGTGATAGCTCGTGTAAAGTACCAGCCACTGAACTTATTCAAGTGATAGCTCGTGTAAAGTACCAGCCACTGAACTTATTCAAGTGATAGCTCGTGTAAAGTACCAGCCACTGAACTTATTCAAGTGATAGCTCGTGTAAAGTACCAGCCACTGAACTTATTCAAGTGATAGCTCGTGTAAAGTTCCAGCCACTGAACTTATTCAAGTGTTTACTGGTGTAAAGTACCAGCCACTGAACTTATTCAAGTGATAGCTCGTGTAAAGTTCCAGCCACTGAACTTATTCAAGTGATAGCTCGTGTAAAGTTCCAGCCACTGAACTTATTCAAGTGATAGCTCGTGTAAAGTACCAGCCACTGAACTTATTCAAGTGATAGCTCGTGTAAAGTTCCAGCCACTGAACTTATTCAAGTGATAGCTCGTGTAAAGTTCCAGCCACTGAACTTATTCAAGTGATAGCTCGTGTAAAGTTCCAGCCACTGAACTTATTCAAGTGATAGCTCGTGTAAAGTACCAGCCACTGAACTTATTCAAGTGATAGCTCGTGTAAAGTACCAGCCACTGAACTTATTCAAGTGATAGCTCGTGTAAAGTTCCAGCCACTGAACTTATTCAAGTGTTTACTGGTGTAAAGTACCAGCCACTGAACTTATTCAAGTGATAGCTCGTGTAAAGTACCAGCCACTGAACTTATTCAAGTGATAGCTCGTGTAAAGTACCAGCCACTGAACTTATTCAAGTGATAGCTCGTGTAAAGTTCCAGCCACTGAACTTATTCAAGTGTTTACTGGTGTAAAGTACCAGCCACTGAACTTATTCAAGTGATAGCTCGTGTAAAGTTCCAGCCACTGAACTTATTCAAGTGATAGCTCGTGTAAAGTTCCAGCCACTGAACTTATTCAAGTGATAGCTCGTGTAAAGTACCAGCCACTGAACTTATTCAAGTGATAGCTCGTGTAAAGTTCCAGCCACTGAACTTATTCAAGTGATAGCTCGTGTAAAGTTCCAGCCACTGAACTTATTCAAGTGATAGCTCGTGTAAAGTTCCAGCCACTGAACTTATTCAAGTGATAGCTCGTGTAAAGTACCAGCCACTGAACTTATTCAAGTGATAGCTCGTGTAAAGTACCAGCCACTGAACTTATTCAAGTGATAGCTCGTGTAAAGTACCAGCCACTGTACTTATTCAAGTGATAGCTCGTGTAAAGTACCAGCCACTGAACTTATTCAAGTGATAGCTCGTGTAAAGTACCAGCCACTGAACTTATTCAAGTGATAGCTCGTGTAAAGTACCAGCCACTGAACTTATTCAAGTGATAGCTCGTGTAAAGTACCAGCCACTGAACTTATTCAAGTGATAGCTCGTGTAAAGTACCAGCCACTGAACTTATTCAAGTGATAGCTCGTGTAAAGTACCAGCCACTGAACTTATTCAAGTGATAGCTCGTGTAAAGTACCAGCCACTGTACTTATTCAAGTGATAGCTCGTGTAAAGTACCAGCCACTGAACTTATTCAAGTGATAGCTCGTGTAAAGTACCAGCCACTGAACTTATTCAAGTGATAGCTCGTGTAAAGTACCAGCCACTGAACTTATTCAAGTGTTTACTGGTGTAAAGTACCAGCCACTGAACTTATTCAAGTGATAGCTCGTGTAAAGTACCAGCCACTGAACTTATTCAAGTGATAGCTCGTGTAAAGTACCAGCCACTGAACTTATTCAAGTGATAGCTCGTGTAAAGTTCCAGCCACTGAACTTATTCAAGTGATAGCTCGTGTAAAGTACCAGCCACTGTACTTATTCAAGTGATAGCTCGTGTAAAGTACCAGCCACTGAACTTATTCAAGTGATAGCTCGTGTAAAGTACCAGCCACTGAACTTATTCAAGTGATAGCTCGTGTAAAGTACCAGCCACTGAACTTATTCAAGTGATAGCTCGTGTAAAGTTCCAGCCACTGAACTTATTCAAGTGATAGCTCGTGTAAAGTACCAGCCACTGTACTTATTCAAGTGATAGCTCGTGTAAAGTACCAGCCACTGAACTTATTCAAGTGATAGCTCGTGTAAAGTACCAGCCACTGAACTTATTCAAGTGATAGCTCGTGTAAAGTACCAGCCACTGAACTTATTCAAGTGATAGCTCGTGTAAAGTACCAGCCACTGAACTTATTCAAGTGATAGCTCGTGTAAAGTACCAGCCACTGAACTTATTCAAGTGATAGCTCGTGTAAAGTACCAGCCACTGAACTTATTCAAGTGTTTGCTGGTGTAAAGTTCCAGCCACTGTACTTATTCAAGTGATAGCTCGTGTAAAGTTCCAGCCACTGTACTTATTCAAGTGATAGCTCGTGTAAAGTTCCAGCCACTGTACTTATTCAAGTGTTTACTGGTGTAAAGTACCAGCCACTGAACTTATTCAAGTGTTTGCTGGTGTAAAGTACCAGCCACTGTACTTATTCAAGTGTTTGCTGGTGTAAAGTTCCAGCCACTGTACTTATTCAAGTGATAGCTCGTGTAAAGTACCAGCCACTGTACTTATTCAAGTGATAGCTCGTGTAAAGTACCAGCCACTGTACTTATTCAAGTGATAGCTCGTGTAAAGTACCAGCCACTGTACTTATTCAAGTGATAGCTCGTGTAAAGTACCAGCCACTGTACTTATTCAAGTGATAGC
This sequence comes from Megaustenia siamemsis, assembly GCA_032433765.1. Lineage (NCBI taxonomy): Eukaryota > Metazoa > Mollusca > Gastropoda > Stylommatophora > Ariophantidae > Megaustenia > Megaustenia siamemsis. The sequence goes on from JAVIAB010000125.1 coordinate 34,938,531, forward strand.
TCGTGTAAAGTTCCAGCCACTGTACTTATTCAAGTGTTTGCTGGTGTAAAGTTCCAGCCACTGTACTTATTCAAGTGTTTGCTGGTGTAAAGTTCCAGCCACTGTACTTATTCAAGTGTTTGCTGGTGTAAAGTTCCAGCCACTGTACTTATTCAAGTGTTTGCTGGTGTAAAGTTCCAGCCACTGTACTTATTCAAGTGTTTGCTGGTGTAAAGTTCTGGCAGCATTTCTCATTCAGTTATTGATGAAGAAACTAAGATAAGATACAACAATCGCTTTTTAGAAAGTGGCAACGCGCGAGGCACTTACCGAGTTCTTTGTGACACTCATCAACAACTTGTGTCTGGGGCCCAGCAGAGTCTCAAACATGTCGCCGTCAAGAATGGAAGGCGTAAACACCAGCACAGGAACTATGTAGAATTTCATGATCTCTGCTTTCTGTGGATGGATTAGTTCAAAGAAATATTTTAATGAGACATGATCGTTCAGAGAGTGTTCAGAGAGTGTTCAGAGAGTGTTCAGAGAGTGTTCAGAGAGGGAACTAGCGCTCACCGGGGATATGAAGCTAGCGCGCTATCTCTCTGCTGGTCTTACTTACTCCATTGTCCACGTATTTCTTCATTTCAGTTATCCTTTCTGATTACCGCATTTTCAAAGTTGAACTAAGACGCAGTGCAGAAGCTGAATGAAATCAATGACTCATAACTGACAGTTGGGTAAGATACATCCTCACTGAGGTTGTTTTAAAGACTACATATCCTAGCCAATAGATAATGAGGAAAGACAAATCTGGTACCAGATAGAGGTGCATGCTTTCGTTCTTTGATTAGGCTGTTCTGCAGTTATATTTCCGAATGTCTCCAGTATTCTTCTTCTACCTTTCAGCTCCCCGTGGAGCATAGGTCTTCAACAAACACTTTCCAAGCCTATTCTGTTTCTTGCCATTCTTTTAAGATCGTACCATGTCTTCCCCATCATCTTCATCTCTGCTTCTATAAGTCTTCTTCAAAAGGGGCCTGTTGTGTAATACTCTCAGTTGGCTTCCGCAGTGTGTGTCCAATCCAGCGCCATCGTCTTCGCTGTATCTCTTTATCCACAGGTATTTGACTAAAAGCAAAGATCTAAGAATAATAAAGAACATGTACTGGCAACAAACAACGGCCAAAAGAACTAGAAACCAATTGGGAATGTTTCAACAAATAAAACAGGGTTTGAGGCAAGGTTGTGTACTGTCACCAGATTTGTTTAATATTTATAGTGAGATTACTTTAAGATCCATTAGGGGCATGCATGTAATAACAATTGGAGGTCATACTATAAATAATCTAAGGTATGCTAATGATACAGTCTTAATCGCTAAGAGTGAAAATGAGTTACAAGAAATGTTAAACATTATAGTAAAAGAAAACAAAAATATAGGACTCATCCTTAATAGCAAAAAGATAGAAGTAATGGTAACAACAAAGAAAAAGACCTCAGTGCAAAATAAAGACAAGTGGAACAATATTAAAACAGGTAAATGAATTTAAATATTTGGGAACTTTGTTAGCCTCAGACGGAAGATGTACAACAGAGGTGAGATGCAGAATTGCTCAGGCAAAATCAGCTTTCCGAAAAATAAAGAAGATACTATGCAATCCCTTTTTGACAATAGAAACAAGAAAAATAGTTCTTAAATGTTATGTAGAGCCAGTCTTAACATATGGATGTGAATCATGGACAATAGGACAAAAGACAAGAAGATCACTGGAGTCTGTAGAAATGTGGTTTTACAGAAGAATGTTGAGAATACCGTGGACAGTTAAGAAGAGTAATGAAAATGTTCTGAAAGAGGCCAAAGCAAAACGAGAGCTAATTTTAAATATTAGGAAGAAACAATCATCATTTGTTGGCTATGTAACGAGAAGGGAACAGCTGGAATATATTGTAACAACTGGAAAAATTGAGGGACGAAGAGATAGAGGGAACCAAAGAGAAAAGATACCAGACAGCTTAAAAGAATGGCTTGGCAGAACAGAACAGGTCAACAACAGAAATGATAACTGTCGTGATCGAAAGTTGTGGAGAGACATGATCACCTACGCCAGCAGGCTTGGTACTTGATGATGATTTGACTAAAGGTCTCCAGTATTCTATCTATATTATTTCTATATCCATATCTTGTCTATTCACTAAACTCAAAATAGGAACTACCAGTCAATGTCACTCTACCTGGATGACTTGACAACAAAACATGTTCTACAGGATTACCTCCAGCACATAGACATGAGAAGGTCAATGTGGCCCATGCCCACCACCATGGAAGAGAAACTCTATGGAACAACCGAATTACTGAAACAAACAGCTGCCTTCATAAAAGAGAGTCCGGTGTTCTCGTCTGAATGACGTCATGATCGCAGCACGAGAAAAAGAATATATTTTCAAGAAAATCCAACCGGTCTGTTGTTTTTGAACGTTTGTTAATAGCTAATAAAAAAAAATTATAATAATAATAAAACAGGCCACACAAGAGTACAGAGTGATTACTGACATGAGTGACCTTCACAAAGAGCAGAAAATAAAACACACACGCGCATGTACACAGACGCTGACATATAAACACAGCAAAGAAGTCCGTACTCACCGCTGTTACGTTGAGCCGCTTAATGGCGTCGTTGGTGGGCACAAACACAGTAAACTCATCCATGTTTTTCACAAGATCAAGGACGCCTGTTATCTGATGTAGTCAACATTTCAACTTAATATTTTATTATGGAAAACTTTCAGTTACGGTCATCAATGATATCATAGTCTCGTCACCATTATCATCGTCATCTGCATTGCTATTACCATAATAATACTAATTCACGTTATTGTCATCATAATCGTAACCTTAACTATTATCACCAGTCAATTGTTTTTAAATATTCCAGTTTTGTGTTCATTTTCTAGTATTGTATTAATACTCCAGTTTTGTGTTCACTTTCTAGTATTGTAATAATACTCCAGTTTTGTGTTCACTTTCTAGTATTGTAATAATACTCCAGTTTTGTGTTCACTTACTAGTATTGTAATAACATTCCAACTTTGTGTTCACTTTCTAGTATTGTAATAACATTTCAGTTTTCTGTTAACTTTCTAGTATTGTAATATAACATTCTAGTTTTGTGTTCACTTACTAGTATTGTAATAACATTCCAACTTTGTGTTCACTTTCTAGTATTGTAATAACATTCAAGTTTTGTGTTCACTTTCTAGTATTGTAATAACATTCCAGTTTTGTGTTCACTTTCTGTAGTATTGTAATAACATTCCAATTTTTTGTTCACTTTCTAATACTGTATTAACATTCCAGTTTTGTGTTCACTTCCTAGTATTGTAATAACATTCGAGTTTTGTGTTCACTTTCCTTTCTAGTATTGTAATAACATTCCATTTTTTTTTCACTTTCTAATATTGTATTAACATTCCAGTTTTGTGTTCACTTTCTAGTATTGTAATAACATTCCATTTTTGTTCCACACTTTCTAGTATTGTATTAACATTCCAGTTTTGTGTTCACTTTCTAGTATTGCATTAATATTCCAGTTTAGTGTTCACTTTTTAGTATTGTATTAACATTCCAGTTTTGTGTTCACTTTCTAGTATTGTATTAATATTCCAATTTTGTGCTAAACTTTTCACATTATTTCATGACCGCCACTGTTAACACCAGTTTCTTTCCTTTATACTATGCGAATTTGTTGTTTTCTCATTCCCTTTTATGTCACCGTACAAACTTTTAGTTTCCGACACCCACCAACGTCACAATGGCGTTCAGAGTAGCTCAGTTGTCTCATACAATCGAGTCTAACCAGCTACTGTTGTAAAGGGGTAAAGGCATCAAGATGCATAGAAATGCGAAGCTGCTGTAAAGCTGATGATAATAATGACAATTGTTTAACAATAAGGAAAAAGTGGTATGGTAGCATTTTTCCGTAGGTGAGAAACAAAATAAAAGTAGAACGACGTTTCGGCCAAGAAGACATTTAGATGGAAAACAAACAACAACACACAAATGTATAAGGATATAATGTAAACGTTAATAGTCTACAGAAAGAAGTTCTAGCGTAAACAGCTATTATTGTGCAGCTCACTAACAACAGACGTAGATCTGACTTCAAGACACGGGAAAGATCAATGTTCACGTGGATGGACAATAATTGTCAACAATTCTACAGCAAAACAAGTTAACTACTGCCGGAGCTATAAACTATGTTCAGGCCAGTAGTGTGGAGCTATCCAAACAGTAGAAGGCACCACAACAGAACAATATCAGAATAAAGAATAAGATTACTTTCTACGTGAATCTCAAAACGTGTTTACGGGGGCATGGTGGCCTGGAGGTAGGACGTGGTTCTCTGGAGAGGAAGGTCCTGGATTTGAACCAGTGGTTCCCACATGGGTGGTGGGAATTTGTCACTTCAAATCCGTGCTATCTTCGTGGCTTTATCCTCCCTTGGTTTCTGGGTAGTGAGATCCGATGTCTAGCCCTCTCTGGGTAGTGAGATCCGATGTCTAGCTCTCTCAGGGTAGTGAGATATGATGTCTAGCCCTCTCAGGGTAGTGAGATCCGATGTCTAGCCCTCTCTGGGTAGTGAGATCCGATGTCTAGCCCTCTCAGGGTAGTGAGATCCAATGTCTAGCCCTCTCAGGGTAGTGAGATCCGATGTCTAGCCCTCTCAGGGTAGTGAGATCCGATGTCTAGCTCTCTCTGGGTAGTGAGATCTGATGTCTAGCCCTCTCAGGGTAGTGAGATCCGATGTCTAGCCCTCCCAGGGTAGTGAGATCCGATGTCTAGCCCTCTCTGGGTAGTGAGATCCGATGTCTAGCCCTCTCAGGGTAGTGAGATCCAATGTCTAGCCCTCTCAGGGTAGTGAGATCCGATGTCTAGCTCTCTCTGGGTAGTGAGATCTGATGTCTAGCCCTCTCAGGGTAGTGAGATCCGATGTCTAGCCCTCCCAGGGTAGTGAGATCTGATGTCTAGCCCTCTCAGGGTAGTGAGATCCGATGTCTAGCCCTCTCAGGGTAGCGAGATCCGATGTCTAGCCCTCTCAGGGTAGTGAGATTCGATGTCTAGCCCTCTCAGGGTAGTGAGATCCGATGTCTAGCCCTCTCAGGGTAGTGAGATCCGATGTCTAGCCCTCTCTGGGTAGTGAGGTCCGATGTCTAGCCCTCCCCGATAAACTTGAGGTACGGTGTGCACTCAAGCACGTAAACGAATCCTTGGCAGTTAAAAATAGAAAAGAATAGACCATAACGACCATTGTCAACACAAACATTGTTGAACAAAATCTACCCATACCGAAGACGGGTGTGTCGGGTCGAAAAAACATATATCGCGGGTTTTTCGTAAACTAGTGACACAACGCATGCAGGCCCACTTAACCGGTGAAAGCTGGGAAAAAGAAGAAGAAAACATGTAAGCAGTCAAGCACCATGTAAGCAGTCAAGCAGGTACCGGTATTTGCAAAGTTCCTGTTTGGCCCATGCTACAAATCTTTTAGAGACTAACAATTAGCTTGTTCGGTCCTGGGTTATCCACCAAAAGTGGAAATGTTTATTTTTCGTTATTATGTTGTGTCTAAGTGTTTAATTTTCCGGGGCTCTTCGTGGTTCTGGCATCGATTTCCACTTTGTGCAATGTAAGGAGTCTACAACATGCACATGACAGGCACAGCCACAAATAGGCTGTAAATGGCAGAAAACTAATTCCAAATGGGCGTCCAGATATTTGATAGTTCCAAAAAAAAAAATTGAAATGCTGATGTAATAATATCCCCCCTGTGACCCATAACAACTTACTCAACCCGCTCCTGTTACACCCAACTCCATCCAGGACAACCCTCGCTGGCGAGTGAGGCATCTGATGGTAAAGTTACCACAGCTGGGACGAGATAAATCTCGGAAACGAGAGTTGGTTCTTGAGCTCTGAGTCGATGAGTTTGATGAGTGTTCAAGATTAGTATTGTCTCCTCCTCCCCTCCCGCCCGCCCCCCTCCTATCCAAAGTGCTGATAACTAGTAGGGGCGAGGAGGGAGGGGAACGGAAACATTAAAGAAAATGGGAAGAGTGGGATGTTTGTGCCCAAAAATAAAGCGGAATAACCGATGTTTACAAATGACAATACTTGAAAACATGTAGGAAACATAACGTAGGCAGGATTAGGGTGGTCTAATGTATATGTCCTAGTTATGTCTCTCTACACCGCTGATGTTGTTGATGACGATGTAGGTCCAGTGTTTAGTCCTACGTAACTTTTTCATTGGTGAGCTAAATGGTGATTGTATTATTGAAGACAGTATTTTAATTGTTCCTCCGACATTGGAAACCTTAATGGTGCTTTCTTTATATTTTTTAATATGCATTTATTACCATGGATAGCAAAAATTAGTAATGAAGAATGTTTAAAAAAGAGCAGGAGAAACGATAAATATCATCGATACTCTAAGCAAAAGAAAATCTACATTTATTGGGCATGTGATGCGAAAATAAAGTATTGAGATTACTATAACAACGGGCAGAAGGAATGGCAAGAAGAGCAGAGGAAAACCAAAAGAAACAATAATTAACAGTTTATCTAAATGACATAATAAAAGATAACCGACTGAAATTATGATCGGCAGCTAGGAGTTGAACATGGACCACCTAGACAGCTGACATTCGCACTAACGACTTCGCATCGTGACTTTAAGTGTTTATGGACCAGACAAATCTAATAATTTTTGTCCGCATATTTTTTTTCGCTTCGTTTCTCCAGAATTATTTGCTTAAAAAAAGATAATTGGAATCAACTAAATGAGTTCACAGCGAAGGGCCAGTAATGAGTTTATTATTTATTAGCAGATGTGATGTAAACGTAGTTAAAAGATGGCGAGAAATGAACCAGTTAACGATAGAAAATGTTAATTTGTGGTTGTTCTCTTACGTTTTATTATCTATCGTTCACATTTAAATTTGACATGGATTATTCTGGTAAACATTTTTAACGAACCAGTTTACCTTTTCGCGACGTTTTGCTCTCCCGAGTCTGCCAGAGATAATATAATAAGATAACATAATATAATATAATAAGATAATGTAACGTTGTGCTACCAATGCTAGCCCTGGACCCTAGATGCAGAAACAATAAGAAGAATAACCTCTCCTTTAGATGACATGTGTTAGACGAACGACAGGAAACAGCTTGAGAGATAAGATAAAAAATGAAGAACTGAGAAAAAAGCTAGGAACAACAGTAGCCATAGAGAAATACATAAAGAAGCAACAGATACAATGGTTTGGCCACGTGACAAGGCAGGAAGATCAAAACACAACACAACGAGACTTCAATAAGGGTTACGAGAACATCAGACCCAAGGGCCGACCACGAAAAAGATAGGTTGATAGAATATTAGAAACACTAGGAAACATAGCAGCAGGGGCGAACAGAAGACCAAAAGACCGTAAGTTATATCTCTCCTCGACGCTGTAAGTCAAATGAGGAAAGGAAGAAGAAGAATATGAGTCTGCCAAAAAGGAAGAAGGTGGCTGAATATTTAATAATCTTTGTGTTCATCTAGGTATCTTGCCTTCCAGCATTTACAACGAAAATGAACCACTGCAGACAAATTCACTGCGGTATGTTACCTGCATTGTTGTCGTAGTGATGTTTACTATTGCATTGATTCATGGTCTTCTAGGTTTGCTCTTCTATATTACCACAACCACCCGAAGTCTGAGTGTTAATACGTCCTGAAGAATGCTGCCTGGAGGTGACGGCCTTACACATAAAACCAGCTTGATTTGATGTCTCTCAACATGATCCTGAACTTGTGCAACACCAATTCTCGTTATATGAATGAAACGACTCTCACTCCCAGAACAACAATAGGATGTTTCAACTTTACAGATAATACAAGACCCAACAAGTCAAAGTTTCAAACTTTTTCAAAGCGAGATTTTATTTTGGTTGCTGCTAGAAATCGGTATCATATCTATTCCCACTTTTCCATTTATCGTCATTTTAATTCTATTCTATTTTTTTATATTCTATTCTATCCACAGATCCAATTTCATTGCAGTCAGGCATTCAACATATCCGCTCCACCACCATTTCCCAAAATGCATCAGTAAATTCTGTTAACAAGGTCGCTTCGTGCACATCCTACTCGACTGGACTCGACTGGTTTTTATGTGTTTTAATGTTTCGGTAGTCACACGGGGTCTTCTACTCGACTTGAGGTTTTTATGTGTTTCAATGTTTCGGTAGTCACACGGGGTCTTCTACTCGACTTGAGGTTTTTATGTGTTTCAATGTTTCGTGCATCTACTTTGTCTTCCCTAGTCTCTACACATTTCACTGGTCCGGACTGGGAGACACAGCTAATGACTTTTCTTCCACCAACAGAGATTTTGGGGGTTAATGAAACACCCAGTCAGCTGTACAACAGCAACGTGGCAATACACCAAAGCTCTATTACTTGTATATTCTCTAACTATTTATATGGAAGTTTCCATACTCGTAATTGCTCGGAACATGGTTGTCGAGAAATGCTCGGTCGGGCAGGAGTGCGGATATAGAGGATTACAAAGACACTAAACATACATCAGACAGACTGTCAGACAAATAGATAAGATAACACAGTATAATATACACAGATGGGCAGAAAGGCAGACAGACAGCTAGATAGATTAGACAGACAGTACTGATCGATTGATATAGACAGCTTTCAAAGTGGTTTACTCTTAAGTAATAAGTTAAGAGCATAAACTGTAATAATTTGTTAAAAGCTCTTTTCCACGACTAATTTTCTTGGTAGAATTTTCAATATAAACATTTAGTAAATAACAAACAGCTCTTTGTTGTTGTCCTCCATCATCTAATCTACACAAAAGCGCTGAAAGGACGCTGCAGTCATAAACCTTTAGCTTCGTTCCTGTATCTGTGTCCGGATCTCCAAATATTGAGCTCCACAAAAGCTATCATCACCTTGTCTACCATTTAGTTAAATATCTTCCCAAACTACCACATCTGATGGTTATTATGTTGCGAAAGCATGTAAATTCTTCTTCTACCTTTTAGCTCCCAGTGGAGCATAGGTCTTCAACAAACACTTTCCAAGTCGTTCTGTTTTTTGCAATTCTTTTAAGATCATTCCATGTCTTCCCCATCATCTTCATCTCTGCTTCAATCTGTCTTCTCCAAGAATTCCTTGGTCTTCCTCTTTGTCTTTTCCCCTGGGGATTCCAAAAAAGGGCCTGTTGTGTAATACTCTCAGTTCGTTTCCGTAGTGTGTGTCCTATCCATCGCCATCGTCTTCGCTGTATTTCATTTATCCACTGGTATTTGACCGGTACATTTCCATAATTCCACGTGAATGAACACGAAACTTTCTTCATGTAAATTAGTAAATGTTTATTGCTACTTTGGAATCAGTAATGAAGTTTATTCTCTGTCTGGACTAATACCACTAAACAGCCTTTTTGGTCAAGTCTAGATGATAGACGGTCATTTTTAGACGGAGACAATTTTGTGCTCTATATTTGCTGTACCAAAGGTCTATCAACTTATCCTGACTTTTGGAGTTTAAGTGATGAGGGAGCGATGGGTGACCAATTTGGTTAAAACCTACCGTTTACTAATCAAGTGGAAGAGTGATCGACGATATTATAACTCTCTTTTTGCTTTGGCCTTTTTCAGAACGTTTTCCTAACTTTTCTTAGCTGCCCATGGTACGACCTTCAGTAGAATCAAAAGTAGTATGTTCTATCAGGGGTGAAATATAAATTATTTTGTGTTCCACGTGCCGATTGCCCTCTGCTTGCGACCTTTATCTCACAGACCGACAAAAACTGAGTATAACGATCTGGTCCACTCTGAAGAGTTACAGGAAACATTAACAATCAACTACATTACACATAATTAATCTAAGGTATGCTGATGATACAGTCTTAATCGCTAAGAGTGAAAATGAGTTACAAGAAATGTTGGACATTATAGTGAAAGAAAGCAACAATAAAGAATTCAGCCTTAATAGCAAAAAGACAGAGGTAATGGTAACAACAAAGAAAAAGACATTACCTCAGTGCAAAATAAAGACAAGTGGAACAATATTAAAACAGGTAAATTAATTTAAATATTTTGGAACTTTGTTAACCTCAGACGGAAGATGTACAAAAGAGGCAAAAGCAGCTTTCCAAAAAATGAGGAAGATACTATGCAATCGATTTTTGACAATAGAAACAAGAAAAAGAGTTCTTAAATGTTATGTAGAGCCAGTCTTAACATATGGATGCGAATCATAGACAATAGGACAACAGACAAGAAGATCACTGAAGTCTGTAGAAATGTGGTTTTAAAGAAGAATGTTGAGAGTACCATGGACAGCTAAGAAGAGAAATGAAGATGTTCTGAGAGAGGTCTAAGCAACAAGAGAGCTAATTTCCAATACTAGGAAGAAACAATCATCATTTTTTGGCCATGTAATGAGACGAGAACAACTAGAATATATTGTAACAACTGGAAAAATTGAGGGACGAAGAGATAGAGGGAAGCAAAGAGAGAAAATAACAGACAGCTTAAGAGAATGACTTTGCAGAAGGTCAACAACAGAGATGATAAATAGCTGCCGAAATCGAAAGTTGTGGAGAGACATGATCACCTACGCCAGTAGGCCCGGTACTTGATGATGATGACATTACACATGCAATGGCCTTACTTTCATCTTGCATTGTGGTGCCACCTTGATGATAGATCATAGCTGACCAGATAGTCTTCTTGTGATAATCACACCATTTTGACAAATCTACTTGTTTGCTTTTTAATATAAAGCTGCAGTGTCAGCAGTCAATTCTTCTTCTACCTTTTCAGCTCCCTGTGCATTATAGGTCTTCAACAAACACTTTCCAAATCGTTCTATTTCTTCCCATTCTTTTAAGATCATTCAATGTCTTCTCCATCATCAATATTTGATAATATAGAGACAGACGCATCAGTGTTGCCCTTATCTCATTCAGTTTGTTACTGATTTTTATTTCAATACTGTCACCGATAATAGTCCCATCAAACTCTCATGTAAGTTACTGTGTGTGTAAATGATATTTCCTGTTGTAATATTGAGAGATTCAGTTAGAGACTGCCCATTACCATGACACTTTTCTGCAACTATGGACAGGGTTAGATACTTCATATCTTAAGGCCAATTAGTCATCTGATGGATGGTTGTAAGAAAACTACAACTGCCCTAAATTTCGCGTTTCTCAATCACAGCCACAACTAACACAACGAGCTCACCTGCAAGGCTTGATAGAACAACTGATACAATGACCTCACCTGAATGGCTGTATAGAACAACTGATAAAATGACCTCACCTGAATGGCTGTATAGAACAACTGATACAACCACCTCACCTGCAAAACTTGATAGAACAACTGATACAACGAGCTCACCTGCAAGGCTTGATAGAACAACTGATACAAAGACCTCACCTGCATGACTTGATAGAACAACTGATACAAAGACCTCACCTGCATGACTTGATAGAACAACTGATACAACGACTTCACCTGCATGACTTGATAGAACAACTGATACAAAGACCTCACCTGCATGACTTGATAGAACAACTGATACGACTTCACCTGCATGACTTGATAGAACAACTGATACAACGACCTCACCTGCATGGCTTGATAGAACAACTGATGCAACAAACTCACCTGCATGACTTGATAGAACAGCAGATACAACGAGCTCACCTGCATGGCGTGATAGAACAACTTATACAATGACCTTACTTGCAAGGCTTTATAGAACAACTGATACAATAACCTCACCTGCAAGGCTTCACAGATTAACTGATACTACGACCTTACCTGCAAGGCTTTACAGAACAACTGATACAACGAGCTCACCTGCATGGCTTGATAGATTAACCGATACAACGATCTCACCTGCACGGCTTGATATAACAACTGATTCAACGAGCTCACCTGCATGGCGTGATATAACAACTGATACAACGAGCTCACCTGCATGGCGTGATATAACAACTGATACAACGCTCTCACCTGCAAGGCTTTATATAACAACTGATACAACGATCTCACCTGCAAGGCTTTATATAACAACTGATACAACGATCTCACCTGCATGGCTTTATATAACAACTGATACAACGATCTCACCTGCAAGGCTTTATATAACAACTGATACAACGATCTCACCTGCAAGGCTTTATATAACAACTGATACAACGAGCTCACCTGCATGGCTTTATATAACAACTGATACAACGATCTCATCTGCAAGGCTTTATATAACAACTGATACAACGATCTCACCTGCAAGGCTTTATATAGCAACTGATACAACGAGCTCACCTGCATGGCGTGATAGAACAACTGATACTGCGGCTGAGAGGCTAAAGTCTCATTCAAAGCCAGTACTTGATCGTTGGGAAGAAAGGGCTCCAAGACCTGTCAATATAAGGCCATGTCCTTACAAATGAAATACGAGTTCTCACACTTTGAGGAAGTGGTGGTCTATAATATTAACACTAATTTCACAAACATAGAACTATAATGTTAAATACTTTAATTGTTTAAAAAATCGTTAAAACATTATAACTGAATTAACCAGTTTCTAGTGTCACTAATTGGGATTCGGAATTGGGTAAAAAAAAAAGACTTCCTTCTTACACATGTAATTTCAGAACAATTAGAAGAAACATGAACACAACAACAAGCTAACTCTATTATGATAAATGTGAGAGCATTTATACCTCTCTTTCTCCATCTTTGAAAACACACAAGTAATTTAGCTAAATTAGGAAGTTCTGACTCTTGAAATGCGAACAAATGTGTGAAGTTTAACCCTCCCATTGATTCTATCGACAGAAGATACATTATTAAACTGATGCAATACCTATTATTTTAAAACCATCATCATCATGTGTCATACCAGTTGTCGTAGGCGATTATGTCCTTCCACAATTTTGTATCCACAGCGCATCATATCAATTCTGTTGTTGACTGTTTTCCGTGCCATGACATCAAGCTATCTAGTATCTTCTCTCTTAGTCGTTAGCGATCTCTCTTTCCCTGTATTTTGCCTGTTGTAACCAAGTATTCCAACTTTCCACTTCTCATGTGTCCGAAAAATGTTGCTTGTTTTTTTTTTTCTGATGTTTTTTTAGGAGCTCCCTTTTGGTGTTGGCCTCTTTGAGAAGGTCCTCATTGGTCTTTTTAGCTGTCCAGGGAACTATCAACATTATTCTGAGAAATCCTATCTCTGTGGCCTCCAATCGTCTTTTCATTTGTTTGTCTACTGTCCATGATTCGCTTCCACATGTCAGAATTGGCTCTATATAGCACCGATGAACTCTCATTCTCAATTCTATTGACATAGATTTATTGAATAATACGTTTTTCATTTTATGAAATGCTTTTTTTTTTGGCTTGAGCTATTGTGCTTTTTATTTTTGTGGTGAATCTTCTATCTGATGTTTTTATTGTCCCCAAGTATTTGATGCGCTGCACTTGTTTCAGATTTGCCCTGTTTATTTTTATGCTACATGATGATGATAGTTTCTTCGATATGACAGTTACTTCTGTTTTCTTACCATTCAGACTAAGACCTTTCTTGTTGCTTTCTTTTACTACTATGTCTATCATTTCTTGTAGTTCATTCTCCGTGTCTGATATTAAAACTGTGCCATCCGCATATCGTAAATTGTTTATGTCGTTTTTGTTATATTTTAAAAATAAAAGTGTCAAATAATAGTTAAGTCCCACTCTTTCATCCCCTAAATCAAACAACACCATTAATTCAGGGAACGTCCTGGGGAATGTGAGTACATGAACAGGAAGGTGCATAAACAAATACAATAACATTTGTTAACTAGATCTATAACATTTCCATTACAATATTTATCCTTTAAGCTCAGTGATAAAACATTCCATCTAAAACATATAAGCATAAATTTAACATGTTAAATTTAGCTTGCAAAATGTATCACCAGAGTATTGTAGGGCACCAATTGAGATTCTTCCTATATAGTCAGGCAAGGTAATGAGCGCTGGCCGGTTACCTTAGTGGCTGTCATATATGAGGGTCGATCAACAAGTTTTGCACTTTATTAATAAACTAACTACTAAAACACACTATTGATTGAAATTTCACCAAGTAATTGGGGTGAGTGGGGTGCCACGTGAAAGAGAAATTGTTGGGAAACTGATATAGTTGTGTGTGTGTGAAGGGGCGTCACGAGAAAACAGGCTCTGAGCGTAGTCAAATTCTGCAGCTCCAGGGCAAATTCATAAAGCAAAATCAGATCGTCCCCGTTTTTTATAAGGAGGTCTGCCCTTTGAAGGACACCATGAAGTGAGATTTTCGCTGTTTATAAGGATGTCTGGCCTTTGTAAGACACCATGAAGTGAGATTTTCGCTGTTTATAAGGATGTCTGGCCTTTGTAAGATATCATGAAGTGATATTTTCGCTGTTTATAAGGATGTCTGGCCTTTGTAAGATATCATGAAGTGAGATTTTCGCTGTTTAAAGGATGTCTGGCCTTTGTAAGATATCATGAAGTGAGATTTTCGCTGTTTAAAGGATGTCTGGCCTTTGTAAGACATCATGAAGTGAGATTTTCGCTGTTTATAAGGATGTCTGGCCTTTGTAAGATATCATGAAGTGATATTTTCGCTGTTTAAAGGATGTCTGGCCTTTGTAAGACATCATGAAGTGATATTTTCGCTGTTTATAAGGATGTCTGGCCTTTGTAAGACATCATGAAGTGATATTTTCGCTGTTTATAAGGATGCCTGACCTTTGTAAGACATCATGAAGTGAGATTTTCGCTGTTTAAAGGATGTCTGGCCTTTGTAAGACAGCAAGAAGGTTTATTTTCGCTGTTTATAAGTATGTCTGGCCTTTGTAAGACATCATGAAGTGATATTTTCGCTGTTTATAAGTATGTCTGGCTTTTGTAAGACATCATGAAGTGAGATTTTTGCTGTTTATAAGGATGTCTGACCTTTGTAAGACATCATGAAGTGAGATTTTCGCTGTTTATAAGGATGTCTGGCCTTTGTAAGACATCATGAAGTGAGATTTTCGCTGTTTATAAGGATGTCTGGCCTTTTTAAGACATCATGAAGTGAGATTTTCGCTGTTTATAAGTATGTCTGGCCTTTGTAAGGCATCAGGAAGTGAGATTTTCGCTGTTTATAAGGATGTCTGGCCTTTGTAAGACATCATGAAGTGAGATTTTCGCTGTTTATAAGGATGTCTGCCCTATGTAAGGCATCATGAAGTGAGATTTTCGCTGTGTATAAGGATGTCTGGCCTTTGTAAGGCATCATGAAGTGAGATTTTCGCTGTTTATAAGTATGTCTGGCTTTTGTAAGACATCATGAAGTGAGATTTTCGCTGTTTATGTCTGGCCTTTGTAAGACATCATGAAGTGAGATTTTCGCTGTTTATGTCTGGCCTTTGTAAGACATCATGAAGTGAGATTTTCACTGTTTATAAGGATGTCTGGCCTTTGTAAGACATCATGAAGTGAGATTTTCGCTGTTTATAAGGATGTCTGGCCTTTGTAAGACATCATGAACTGAGATTTTCACTGTTTATAAGGATGTCTGGCCTTTGTAAGGCATCATGAAGTGAGATGTTCGCTGTTTATAAGTATGTCTGGCCTTTGTAAGACATCATGAAGTGAGATTTTCGCTGTTTATGTCTGGCCTTTGTAAGACATCATGAAGTGATATTTTCGCTGTTTATAAGGATGTCTGGCCTTTGTAAGACATCACAAAGTGAGATTTTCTCTGTTTACAAGGATGTCTGGCCTTTGTAAGACATCATGAAGTGAGATTTTCGCTGTTTATAAGGATGTCTGGCCTTTGTAAAACAGAATGAAATGAGAAGTTCGCTGTTTATAAGGATGTCTGCCCTTTGTAAGACAGAATGAATAAATCACATTCAAATGAGACACACGACGTTTAAGATAACCCAAGGAGCGACAGACGGTCCATTGCGGATGATGCAACCTCTGTAAGAACGTTCCTCGTAACATTTTTAATGTTGTTTTGTTTAGCTGCCCATAGTGTTTTCAATATTCTTCTGTAAAACCACATTTGTGTGATCTCCGTCAACTTTCGTGTCTGTTGTCCGATTTCCCAGAAATTCACTTTCACATGTCAAGACTGGCTCCACATAATAATCATAACTCTTTCTCTTATCTCCATTAACAAAAGTGTGTAACAAAAGATTGCATGTTAATTTTTCCAATTCTTTAGATTGTAGCCATTGCCTGAGCTATTCTGCATTTAGCATCTGTTGTGTATCAACCATGTGAAGTTAACATTGTTACCAAGTATTTGAATTTATCAACCTGTTTTATTACTGTCCCATTTACTTTAATTGTGCCCTATATACATAAATATGTATTTAGGGGGACTGGGGGACAGGTTGGTCTCGAGGCACGGGTTGTGGGTTCAAATACCGGCTGTATCAGTTGGGATTTTTATATGTAATTTCTCTCTGCGGCAACCACCCCTGGTCTCAGCAGCTTGAAACGTTAATTACTCATCGACGCCTGTACACACAGCTGCCAGAGACAAACGGATTGACACGAAAATATTCAGTTCCTAGTCTCTATGGACTTCATCAGAGGTGTAAGCTGGCGAACGCAAAAAAAAAAACAACAAAAAAAAAACAACAACAAAAAAACATAAATATATAAAATATACATATCATGCAATGTCTACCCTAAAAAATATCACGCCATATTTATCATATAGCATTTATCATAAATTTACCTTAAATTATTTACATGATGACTATACAATGACTATATATTTGCCGTTATCATATCTATTATAAAACATTGAAACACTCACCCTGTCAATAATGTGTATGTAGCCGTTCACTGCCGATATTGCTGGTTGTAATATCATGGCAAATTCCGAGTGATTGACAAAAATACGTAGAGTCTGTGAAGATTTACAAACAATATAAATAAATAAACCATGCACAGTCGTGACCATCATTCGCAGCAAGCCCCAAGTATGGCTCATACTAGTCATATCTACCTAGATAGTTATCTACCAGTTTTTCCATGATCCACATCTAGTTCGCCTTTCCCCTGGACTTAATGACATTGCAGCTCTTGTGATGGTTTCATGAGCGTTTTGGAGCACATGATCTATCTGACTTCAGTGTTTCCCTGTTATCACTGACTGCATCTGCTCTTGGCTGTAGTAACTAGGCAATTGTGATCAAATGAGAGCTCTTTCTTTAGGGGAGGTTGGGCTTTTACTCCTGACAGATTCTACCAACTCATTAGGTTTGTACACGTCAGTTGTTCAGTCAATCAAGGGCACACTTGGTCTTCACGTAGATGTTGACGGAAAAATATGGCACCCTAACAACCGTACGTGAGGCTGACAACTACATACAACCGTACGTGAGTCTGACAACTACATACAACCATACGTGAGGCTGACAATTACATACAACCATATGTGAGGCTGACAACTACATACAACCATACGTGAGGCTGACAATTACATACAACCATATGTGAGTCTGACAACTACATACAATTATATGTGAGTCTGGCAACTACATACATTTAAATGTGAGTCTGCAACCATTGACAACTATATGTGACGTTGACAATTACATAAAATCATATAAAGAACCGTATCTATGTTAGAAAGACACGTCACTCAAAAAACGACAGAGAATCACATTTTGTATTGTTATCCAGACCTAAGAGCTCTGTGGGCAGTCTGTGACTATTCTTTGCAGAATGCACCATGTCTGGTTCACACTATTCTTCTTTGCTCTGTCTTCTACCAGCTGTCCTTGGACTGTCTCCCTTTTACGTTTCCCTTCTGAGCTCCTATCAAGATAGTTCCTGTGATCGTTTCTGAATCACCTCTGAACAAATGACTTATCCAGCTTCACTATATAACAAACTTGGCGTTTGTGGTAAGAAAACACTGTTTCACCAAGTTAAGTTCCTATCATTTACTAAAATGATCTTTCACTAAATGTTAATTTACAAATCTTCCAGTGTCCACTTTGGCGTTTAAATATTCCATTCTTATATTCTCGTTGATTAATATAACAATAGATAGTTAATTTAATACTAAAGTTTGGAAGTATTTGTTGTCGACGTACATCGTACATGATTTGAAGAACTATATTAATAATCATAATGCGCCATACCGGTTGGCGTAGGTGATCATGTCCCTCCACAATCTTCTATCTACAGTGCATCGTATCAGTTCTGTTTTTGACTGTTTTCCATGCCATGACACCAAGCTATCCAGTATTTTCACTCTTTGTCGTCCGCGATCTCTTTTTCCTTTTATTTTGCCAGTTGTAACCAAGTATTCCAACTTTCCTCTTCTCATGATGTGCCCGAAAAATGTTGATTGCTTCTTTCTGATGTTTTTTAAGAGCTCCCTTTTTGTGTTGGCCTCCTTGAGAACTTCCTCATTGGTCTTTTTAGCTGTCCAGGGAACTTTCAACATTCTTCTGAGAAATCCCAACTCACTGGCCTCTAATCGTCTTTTCATTTGTTTGTCTACTGCCCATATTAATAATAGACTGAGAAAAATGAGAAGGTTGAGGCCTGGAAGAAATGGGTCCTATTTGGTAAAATGAAATACTTTTACGTTATTAACTTTGACAATGTGACAATATGCAAGGAGACTTACGTTATTAACTTTGACAATGTGACAATATGCAAGGAGACTTGCGTTATTAACTTTGACAATGTGACAATATGCAAGGAGACTTACGTTATTAACTTTGACAATGTGACAATATGCAAGGAGACTTACGTTATTAACTTTGACAATGTGACAATATGCAAGGAGACTTACGTTATTAACTTTGACAATGTGACAATATGCAAGGAGACTTACGTTATTAACTTTGACAATGTGACAATATGCAAGGAGACTTACGTTATTAACTTTGACAATGTGACAATATGCAAGGAGACTTACGTTATTAACTTTGACAATGTGACAATATGCAAGGAGACTTACGTTATTAACTTTGACAATGTGCAAGGAGAAGCCGTCATAAAAGGTCGGGAAACTTTTCCGTATTCCTTCGAAAGCGAAAAGAGCTTGAGTGGAGTAGTCACTGTAGACGGTGTGGAAGCTGGGGAGATAACACTGGGAGTTGAGAGTGTGGTTGATGTGATGAACGATGAGGAAATATTGAAGTATTGATTGTATGTGGTGTCAAATATGTGGAATCGTGGGGGTAGTAATCGTGTTTAGTGTGATATTTGAGAAAAATGGTAGCAACCATATTGCTTTTTGGAAAAAATAAAATGGGAAAAATCCGGACAATATTATTGCATGGTATGTAAATGACGGGAAGACATGAAATAACAAATGTTCATGAAAATGATGGGAAAATATGGTAGTGATCATATTGTTTGGTGTAACAGATGTGATATAATTTAGTAGTAAATATTGTATTTGATTTGAAAGATTGTAGAACGTACAAGTAATGATATGTGATTCCTGTGGAAGATTGCAGAACGTAGAAGTGATGATATGTGATTCATGTGAAAGACTGTAGAACGTAGAAGTGATGATATGTGATTCATGTGGAAGATTGTAGAACGTAGAAATGATGATATGTGATTCCTGTGGAAGATTGCAGAACGTAGAAGTGATGATATGTGATTCATGTGAAAGACTGTAGAACGTAGAAGTGATGATATGTGATTCATGTGGAAGATTGTAGAACGTAGAAATGATGATATGTGATTCATGTGGAAGATTGTAGAACGTAGAAATGATGATATATGCTTTCTATGACATATATAAGAAAACAAGAAGTAGTAATAATTGTATGTGATATAAAGGATTATAAAACGCAGAAGCAATGATTGTGTATCAACGATATATAAACGATGTATTTAAGTCCTTACTTTAAATGACCAATCACATGTTTCATTATATATATATCGTTGGGTCGGCAAAGAAGACTAACGATAATTATAGAGAAGTTAATATTCAATGAAAACATCACTAGAATCGAGTTTATGTCAGGAGGGGGGCACAGAGGAATTATGTTTAAATGCGCAGCATTTTTAACGAAATATCTTCTTAGAAAACTTTGTCGTTGTGGTTACCATTCCTGGAATAAGAGGTATGGGACGACAACAAGAATTTAGACGGCACAGTCTAGGATGGCGATGTGGAAGAAGCTAAACAAAAAAAGAAAACAAAAACACGTAAAAAACGGCACAACATTATAGAGATATAGACGTTCAGAATATTGTCACTACAGCACATAACGAGGATGCTGGCAGGTAAAAGACAATATGATACAAGCAGCATGTTCTTCGGTCACCGCGTTGGGCGGGGGATGGGGGTTGAGGACTGTTTACAGGTAATTCACTACGTCCGTCTTGCTATATATAAAGAGTTTCCTATCATTTCTACAGTACTCTATATAAAGTGTATATTTTTACTTCTAAAGAACTCTATATAAAGAGTTTCCTATCAATTCTACAGTACTCTATATAAAGTGTATAGTATTACTTCTAAAGAACTATATATATATATAGTTCTATATAAAGAACTATATAAAGCGTTTCCTATCATTAATACAGTACTCGATATAAAGTGTATATTATTACTTCTAAAGAACTCTATATAAAGAGTCTCCTATCACTACTTGGCGGGAACCATTTTACAGCTTTCTGAACAAACAAGTTGTCTGCTCTTGGGTGTGATTGATAGCTAGACCCTCCAGTTTGTCATGAGTCGCAAGATAGTAATTATAAGATCAGATTTAGCAAGGAATAAGACAAGACAGGAAGGGAAGAAGAGTTGACTTGTTATATAAGAATGTGGAGATGGTTCGACTCAGTGGTCTTCAAACTTTTAAGGTAGCAGAACCCTAGGTTTATAGACTGAAAAATAATCACTTCCTTAACTCAATACTTTTTTTTTTTTTACTCACAAATTTAAATTGTAACAAATCTGCTCAAATAAAAATTATCGTTCATGAGTTCCACAAACTAATCATTTGCTGCGCCTGCCCTGTCTCCCAAAATACAGACTGTCCTATAAATACTTTTATTGTTATTTGATCTTAGAGTAACTAGCTATTATACATTTAGCATTAAATACACAGAGTCAGAGAGAGAGAGAGAGAGAGAGAGAGAGAGAGAGAGAGAGAGAATGAGAGAGTTGCAAAATGATAGAGGAAAAAAAAGAAAAGTAAAGATTGAGAGAGTGAGAGAGAGAGAGAGAGAGAATGAATACAAGAGTGGTAGAAAATGGAAAAAAGTGAACGGAAAAAGGGGAAAGAATGTGCATAAGAAGAGAGAGTCGAACAAAGGATTGACAGAAAGAGAGAAAGAGAGAGAGAGAGAGAAGGGGGAGGGAGAGATAGATAGGAATGAGAAAGATGTAAGATACAATGAAAGTAACAAAAAAGCTAGAGAAAAAATATAGGGAGAGTAGAGGGAAAGACAGAGAAAATGGCAGAAGGAGATAATAGAGACAAAAAGACGTAAATAAAGAGAGAGAGAGAGAGAGAGAGAGAGACGAAGGTAAAAGTGGAAAGAAAGAGAACGTGAGTGAGAGAGGCCTGCTATCAACATCCAGGGAAGACAACACCAAATCGACGACGGCAAGTCACTAATTGACACATGACAATCCGCTATAAGAAGTCGATGCAGCAAAGTGTCCTGGTGACTCCGGATTTAATTTCCAAAACGTGGCAAATTCTTTTGGGACTGACATCGCTCCGGAGTTCACCCGGCCTCTGAATATGTGTACCTGATATTTTCTCTGGTAAAATAAAGCGACCAGGCTTGATACTGATCATATTTTCAAAAGAAATAACTAAAAGCAAACAGTAACGCCATTCGTCTCATCGACGGTGATTGATTGATTCACTGATTATCATTTTGGGTCAAATGTGGCGCACAGGCAGAAGTTATAGTTTTCCATGTTCAACCTACTTTAATTTTTGGTTGTTTCTGAGACCCATGTCTGCGCTCTCTTTGATGGGTCTACGAAAAATCTCTTTTGGTCTTCCTCGCTCTCTTTGATGGGTCTACGAAAAATCTGTTTTGACCTTCCTCGCTCTCTTTGATGGGTCTACGAAAATCTCTTTTGGTCTTCCTCGCTCTCTTTGATGGGTCTACGAAAAATCTCTTTTGATCTTCCTCGCTCTCTTTGATGGGTCTACGAAAATCTCTTTTGGTCTTCCTCGCTCTCTTTGATGGGTCTACGAAAAATCTCTTTTGGTCTTCCTCGCTCTCTTTGATGGGTCTACGAAAATCTCTTTTGGTCTTCCTCGCTCTCTTTGATGGGTCTACGAAAAATCTCTTTTGATCTTCCTCGCTCTCTTTTGCCTTTTGGTTTCCACATGAGGTTCTTGTAGGGTAGCCTTCTAAAGTCCATTCTGAGAACGTGGTGAGGGTATCTCCAGCGTCGCTTTCTAACGTAGTTGGATACATAGTCCTATTTGGTATCGAGACTTGTTTCTGTAAATGGTTTGAAGTCTGACCAACGGATGTTTAGTAGTCTTCGCGTACATTGCATCGACGGTGACAGACATTTATTTTCAATCGCTAAAGAACATTCACCTTGTGGTCAGTGTTTATTTTCCTCGTCCCATTGGAGAGCGGGTGGCCAAATCATTAATGGGTCAAAAAAAAAAAAAAAAACTGTGGACCTCCAGAACTTTTGTCTTGTCTGATCTCTCTCTCTCTCTCCTCTCTCTCTCTCTCTCTCTCTCTCTCTCTCTCTCTCTCTCTCTCTCACTCTTTTCTCTCAATGTTTCCCTTTTTCTGTCACTTGTTTCGTGGGACTCTTATATCTCCATTTTCTCTTTTTTTTCTGTCCCCACCTATTTGTTCTAATTTCTACCACTTTTTTGTACACGCTCTCTTCATCACTTCTATTTTTCTTTATAATTCTGTAACTTTCTCCTTCTCTATCTGACTCTGTGTATTGGTATTTGTACATTGTTTTGTGTTGAAGTATAGGAGATAGCTGTCCCAATATTTGGTTTGCCTTGTTGCTTCGGGTGTCTATTTCTTTATGGATTTTACCATCCACAGATAATGTTGCTATTTAAAGTGTGTTACTTGTTTTATAACCTGATGTTCCATAGCTATTTTTAGTGTTTTCTTTTGATAAAAAAAAGGAAGCTGGTTAATTTTCTGGGAAGTAAAGGCGGCCTGGTATAATACCGACCACCACCTAAAAATGTGCTGTAGTCATATAAACATATTGTCACTAACACCATATTCCCATATACGCCTAGCAATGCGTGAAGGGAACCTTTACTTATTTACTTTACCAGATCAACGACCCTCCCCTTTCAGCCATTCTTACTCCTATAAGGAGACAACAACACAGAGTTTGGGCACTACTGCAGAGCACCAGCCGCAACCAACAGACAGCTCAAAGTGGGTGACGTGTGCCGCAATCGTTTGCAAAAATGAATCCTCTTGGGGAAATTGCATGAGTTCTGGTAAGGCATTTCAATTAAGTAATTTGAGAGAAACTGTTGAAGACAAAATAAACGAAACAGAGATATACAGACAAGTGAAATACACCCAGAAAAAGAAAGAAAAAAATCACGAAGAAAATTGAAATTTCCAAAAATACTTTTAGCAAAGCGACAGTAAAAAAATTACAGCTTCAACAAAATAAATAAATAATAAAACTCTTATTTAAAGGGGGGAAAACCCTATCTTTGGGGAACTGATATTTGTGAAGTATTTTATTTATTCTCCATTGATGCTATATATAGGATCACAGAGAACGTACAGCCGCTGAAAGACAGAATCAGAGCCATAGAGATTAGATGCACAAAACACTAATAAATTTATCGTGGAATGAAAACTTTATAATGAAGAATAGAGTAAGGAAAAAAAAGTTACGATAAGAAGATAGATCATAAACAAGATTTAGAGGTCTGCAAAAACTAAAAAAAAAAAAATGTTAATGGTTTTAGCATTTTGTCCAATTTCTAAGGTGTGCTGGTGATTTTCTGTGGGTTGAAGAATAATGGTAGCATTCTCAATGCAGTAGACACGAGGTATTCGTTTTTAAATTTATATTTCAACCTCAGAAGAAAGCATAATGTGACAGACCATCCCGAAATTCTATTTTCTTATAGAAATTACCACAGTTACTCCCCAACCTCAGCAGCGAAACTACGATCCATCAACAGCCATTTATATACAACAGCAATATTTTGTTTCAGATACTAGAGATTATGACTCGATGAAAGCTAGAGCAATAGAGGAACAATAGATTGTACATTATCTAGAAGAAAATAAACAAAAAACTGTGATGTATTGAGGTGGTTAGGGAATCAGTTATTAAGGCACTACTTAACAATCAGCACACGTTTCGTCAACATCGGTGGTATTAAGACAGTGGCGTATCTCTTTCACAGACAAATGAGAAACCAGTCTAAGGCAGGGTTGATCCCAGAAGTTATCGATTGAGATAGAACCCACGACTTGTCCCCATGGAACCAGCTTCACTATTTACTGCTCTACCGAAGTTTACAGACTGCTCTACTAGAACTCCTTATGGAAAGCTTTACAGTATTTGTAGACATAAAAGAAGGTGCTGTAAACTGAACATAACGTCTATATGCACACACACACACACACACACATATATATATATATATATATATATATATATAACGCATATATATATATGATTCCTATTAGTGTAATATTGCCTTTATAAATCATACCACGGTAGCACATTCCGGTAAAGGTAAAGCCGGGGAAAAAACCGGAAGAAAAACCCATGTAGGAGGAGCATTTAGTCCTAGCACACAGTCAACTTAAGTTAAGAAAAATATGCTAATAACATGGGCAGGAGACTCGTCGGGCTGATTAGATTGTTTGTTTAAGATAGCCAACTCTGACTTCAAACAATTGCTGCCTTGCAAGAAGGGGGAAAAAAGCGCAAAGCTAAGAAAACAACATGTATATGCTGAAGACGGATGCATTAATGCGTATAGTGCAAACCAATGAGTAAAGAAAACCGCTATTAAGCGTTCGAACCAGAAAGTAGAAACTTTAAAGAGGTCGTCTTGAACAGAACCCCAAGTATCTACGAGGCGTGTCTGCAAATAAATAAATTATAATAAAAGTCCAAATAATGTTCAAACACGAATTCTATTACAAGAAGAATATCGCATTACTAGTCTTATCACAAAGATTGACGTAGTCTGTGACTAGAGGCACTTCGCACGTATCAAATAAATGAAGCTCGTACTCGATGACAAAATCCACTAATTCGTAAATCATGATCAGTAACTCGGATAGAGAACGTCACGCACTGTAATTAGACTCATGAGATGTCGTTTAAAAATGAAATGTAAAAAAAAAAAACTGAATGTTCTTAAGCTTATCAAAGAAAACAAACGATGAAGTCTTAAAAATAATATTTAAAAAAGAGACCTACTAAATATAATTCAAACAAGACAAATGAGATTTTTGGGCATGTTAAAAGGCACAGCAGCCTACTAAAAGTCATACTGGAAGGGAAAATAAAAGGTAAAAGAGGCAGAGGCAGACCAAGACTAACATGGAAGAGTAACATCAAACGATGGACAAATCAGCCTATGACAACCCGCACCATTAAAGCAAGAGACAGAGTGGAATGGTGCTGCATAGTAGCCAGCCAACCTTCGATGCGGAGACGGCACTCGATGGTGATGATGAAAGTTATCAAGCCTTACCGCTCTGATGAATACAATATTTTCTTGCAATCTATTTCTTCTCTTGTTATTACATTTTCTGCCTCAACTCAATTCAACAAAGTAATTATGAATCTAGGACAAAGAAGAAGAACGGGGGTGGGTGGAAGCATTATTCCAGGAGAGTGAAGAAGAACTAGAAGGGTGGTGGGGGGACGATGACGACGAATGCATTAAAGCGTAATGTTCTTCAAATAACATGGACACGATCCAGACTTGGGTCGAAAGGTTTTCGCCTACCGAGGGTGAAATAAATCCTCTGACCTGAACACCACGTGACGACTACATTGAGCACGCGGCATTTCATCTCCAATCACATAGTAACAACCCGGCAGAACCCGAGAAGTGGAATAAATGCTATACTAAAAAGAAGGATAACTGATAAAGAAAATAGTTTTATCTACAGTTCTATTTCCTGTATTTCGGATGTCTAGCCTAGATGGGAAAACCACTCCACTAGCTATCGATGCTCGAACAGCCTGTGTTCGATTCCCGCTGGATGTTGTGTGAATTGTACTCGTGGTTGGAAAAAAATACCCCCGCAGTCGACTCAACCGCTGGCAGAAATGGGTAGCAGGGTGGTACACTGGGTAGGTGAGGGATGGTGCTTCGCTCGTGAGTTACGATGCTTGAGGCGACACAAGACAGGAGTCTGCGAACACTTCTGGATAGGCGGCTGAGCACATATGGATAAAAACCCACCGTGTTAAGGCGCGCTTCAGGACGAGATTCAGGTCTCGCACTTTACCTTTACCTGTCCTGTGTTCACTAAGTAGCAGTAAGGCGCCCAGGTAACAAAAATATGGAACTTTTATTTAGTGAGAGCAGAACTATTTCCGGAAAGTTGACCTACAAGTTAATTAATATTCATAGCCTATTCCCCCCTCCCCCCCCCTGAAATCGGTAGTATATAACATGTAATCTGGCAAAAGATCACTAGTGGGCATGGTCCTAACAATGACAAATGTTATAAGAACATGAACGAGCCTGAAATACTTGTAATAAGCCATCCAGCTATTAAAAAAAAACTATCTCTACGAGAGAGAGACACGCACACGCACACGCGCACACACACACATATATATATATATATATTATATATATATATATATATATATATATATATATATATATATATATATATATATATGTGTGTGACATACTATTGCTGGTGTATGTCGGGGGGACGACAAAGAGAGAAAATACTGGATAGCTTGGTGTCATGGCATGGAAAGCAGTCATCAACAGAACTGATACGGTGCACTGTAGATAGAAGATTGTGGAAGGACATGATCGCCTACGCCAACCGGTATGGTACATGATGATGATGATGTCGGGGGGGGGGGGGGTCACGACAGGGCTGGAGGGATAAAGGCCGCTTGGTCTCAGCAGTCGCCACTACATGTGAGACTCAGGATTTTTAATTCAGTGAGTACAACATAGCACAAGGCAAATAGCCGTTTTTTGGCGCACCTGTTTAGTAGATAATCTTATAACAGTGTTGAATAAACATAATATTTCTGATGATCAAATTACCTGCTGCTGCGAAGCTCTGTATAAAGAGTTTCCTAATACTCTTGTCTTGATTTACCATACCATCTCTTGATAACGATAATATCAGTTCATTTGAATCCCTCCTCTTTTTGATTACTTCTTGCTGTACCTTCCTTTTAAGATGGCCATCATTAAGTTGTTATGTCCCTTTTTAATGCACAAATTATCTAAATGTCTTACTCGTATTGTATCCAATAATCTTACCTCCCTTTTCTGTACCATCCGAACTTTATTATCTGTTTATTTAATCGCCCAGACAAATCGTTACATTTCTTCTGTCAAGGGCTGCAATTAACTTCTCTATTGTCTCTTCATAGTTCATGTTTCTGAGATATATTTCTTTCCCTTCTCTCTGTCATCACTAGAGGCTCACATTGACGATTCTAAAATGAGCAGCAATCAGTTCAAGATAACCAACATTTATAAGGCTTGTTTACTTTCACCCCATAAGGAAAGGAATAGTTAGAACTTTACGTCATCCGGCCTTATAGGCAAGTGAAGTGGGTGTGGATGCGATGTGCTGTGGTTTGCTGAAAAACTGTGATATTTGCGCCTTTCGACTCAACACCTTCGACTTCAGCTCGATATTTTTAGTACCGGTTTGCCTTTCCTCTCGATCCCTACTCACTTGATTGGTCAGTCTGTTTCTAGTTGCACTGCCAAGAGGTGGATTATAGTCTTGGTAGTTCTGGTTCGTCGATCCTGGCGCACGCCATCCAGCTATGATTCACTGACAGCTTTCAGCTCTCTTGCTGAACGATAACTTATCTCACGTATATAACAATATATAATAAACATGAAATAGATAAGTAAACAATATAAAATAATATAACACATTTTGTGTAAAGCAATCATGCTCCACCAATTGTGACTACTTTCACTAGTTTACGTTTGCTTTACATGAGGACCTAAACAAGGAACATATGCTACAGGTAACTGAGAGATATTATTTAAGACTTTAAATGAGGACTTAAACAAGGGAAATATGCTACAGGTAAGTAAGAGATATTATTTAAGACTTTCAATGAGGACCTAAACAAGGCACATATGCTACAGGTAAGTGAGAGATATTATTTAAGACTTTAAATGATGACCCAAACAAGGGACATATGCTACAGGTAAGTGAGAGATATTATTAAGGATTTAAATGATGACTTAAACAAGGGACATATGCTACAGGTAAGTGAGATATATTATTTAAGACTTTAAATGAGGACCTAAACAAGGGACATATGCTACAGGTAAGTGAGAGATATTATTAAGGATTTAAATGATGACTTAAACAAGGGACATATGCTACAGGTAAGTGAGAGATATTATTTAAGACTTTAAATGAGGACCTAAACAAGGGACATATGCTACAGGTAAGTGAGAGATATTATTTAAGACTTTAAATGAGGACCTAAACAAGGGACATATGCTACAGGTAAGTGAGATATATTATTTAAGACTTTAAATGAGGACCTAAACAAGGGACATATGCTACAGGTAAGTGTGATATATTATTTAAGACTTTAAATGAGGACCTAAACAAGGGACAGATAGTACAGGTAAGTGAGAGATATTATTTCAGACTTTAAATTGTCTTTCCTTTAAATGCCCCCACTCCACACCCCAACGGAATGGAAAAACACCACCTACCCGGGCAATTTTTTTACCTGAAATAAACACTGCCGTACATTCAGCAGATTCATCCAATTTGAACATGAGATATGTATTTCAATCATGAATACTATGTGGGAAACAAGATACAGTTCCTTCCACCACTACAATCTTCTAACTCAATGATTAGGACACGAAGGTTCTCAGCGAGCAGTTCACTTAAGAGCGGGAAAACTAATTACAAACCAGGTAAGAAGATTTCGGTTGTCTGGCAAGACAATTACTTTTCAGAAAAGAAAACTCGTATCACAAACACCTGCTACCTTCCAGATAGGTAAAACTAAAGACAAAGAAAACTCGTATCACAAACACCTGCTACCTTCCAGATAGGTAAAACTAAAGGCAAAGGAAACAGTTTCAAACAAATGTTCGTTATATCAGACACAGTCGACCCTTAGAGAGTCTACAACAAAGTAAAAGTAAAGTACCCCCGTCACGTCAAGTGGCGTATAGTGAATATGGTGCTAGTGACCATACATTTTACAGACCTTCGGCACATGCTTTTTGGGGTAATGTGGTCGGTATTACGCCCGTGCCGCTTTACTTTCCCAGAAAAAAATCCGGTACCCATTAAAGGCTTGGTGAACCGGAGCCGTCGGTTAGGATCGAACCCTTCCTCTTGTCCTTTGTAGTCCAGTTCACTAACCATTGAGCTATCGCGGCTCCCAGTCTACAACATAGTGCAACGCAAATAGCTATTTCTTGGCGTACCTGTTCAGTAGATAATCATATAACAGTGTTGAATAAACATAACATATCACTTTTCTTCGTTGTAGATAAGGCGACATTTGTCTAGATGTAAGAACCTGCTTACTGCTGTTAAATGTTTACTTTCCTTTTGTTTCCAACTGATATTGGAAACGGTTTCTTAATGCAAATAATGGAAATTCATCAATAAATGTAACCAGTGAACTTTAGCGAACTGCGAGGCTTGTAAGAAGCATAGGGTGTTTCAATACTTTACGTCAATTCTGACAGATATAATATTGTGATTAGATTATCTCTCTCTCTCTCTCTCTCTCTCTCTCTCTCTCTCTCTCTCTCTCTTGAGTACGTTCTACTGCTCTTAGCACGATGTTCAATGAACGTAGATGTGTTGTGTTGCAGTCTACAACCACCTACGATATTTGCGCCTTTCGGCTCAACACATCCGACGGCAGCATGCCATTTTTGAATACCAGGTTACACTTATTTTCGATCTCTACTCGCTTGGCCAGATTGGGTTAGTCTGTCATCAGAAGCACTGTTGGGGGATAGAGTAGGATCTTGGTCATCTGCTTGCAGCTGATCCCAATACTCGTAGTCAGCTATGAGCCGCTGACCTTTTTCAGCTTAAGTGCTGAAACAGGTCTAGGCCCCGTAATTAGATCAGAGAGCCAGTGAAGTTGTTTGTGCGCTGGACTAGTGAAATGATCGAAGTACAGACCTAGTCGATCCAGGCAACTCATCCGATAGAAGGAATGGATAACAGGCTCCAAGAGTTTGGGAATGGTAATAACAGTGAGATAAACAACTCCCCAACTTCAGTACGATGACGTGAACATCTCAAACACCCCCCTCCACCCATGACATGATCTAATTGTGAACATACCTTTAAAATTAAAGAATTCATTAAAGAAAAACGTCAGGTGCACCATGACATTATTAGATTTATACCATAAATATCAAACATCTGACAAACTCAGAAATTAGAGATATGTTTCCTCTAATTTATAACCGCCTAAGGAAATGGATGCAAATTTTTGCAAAAGCAATCTAAATTCAATAAAATTATTCGTTTAAAGGAATTCTAAATAAAACATAATAAGAGGACATCGACATCAGCACTTAATGTCAAGGAGGAAATCAGGTCACATTCGTAATCCTTATTCTTAAATTAATTCTCTTTCAACGTCAACTTGTCACTCATTCCTCCTATCACTTCCGCGTTTCTCGGTTTTCGTTTCTCTGGTAATTATCTCCCTAGAAATTAATCTTGACTATCAATTTTTCCTTGGCATATGCCCTTCGATGAAAGATATCAGTTTCCAGAGATAAATATGATGATGGAAAGATGTGAATGTTGGTGAGCAGAATACCGGTATTTTAATGACAGAGCTGCTGGTTAGAGTGTTATGACTGCAGTTTTAATGTTGCTTCTGGGGGCAAAATGGAAAGGCCAACTCTGTAATAGCGGGAGGTAGCCGTCGACTTCAATAATAACAATATTAAGAACAATCATATAACATCAACAAGCAAATCCCCTAACAGGCAATGAAAAGAAGCACACAAAACAAAGTGAGGCTGCAGTAAAACTGGTAAAAAGAAAATAAGCAGTAAAGAAAAAACATAAAAAACATTGTTTGAAGGTTCTACAAGATATGAACTGTCAGCAAGGCAGATGATATGGCCTTCGTTCAGCACGGTAAATTAAAAAAAAAAAGGTTATTATTTTACGTTATTACCCCATTCATTCTGCAAGTGTTGGTGTGTTCAGGTTGCAAGGTTTTTGTGAGGTATAAAACCAGTATTGTCTGCTTTTTGGTATGGAGAAAAAGGAAGATTTTCACGACTTAATGTAAAACATTTACGGTACTTTATGTTACGGCACTAAAAAAGGTAGACAACTTGCTGCTTCCCCGACATATATTCTTCCTTCTCCCGATGGCCTCTATACTTGGCATGTTTCACATTATGTTGTACGCCATGGCTGACGCAAAAATCTGTGTTACACACTTTACAGTAGCCCGACTGAAGGTCCAGGGGCCAGCTACTTAAAAGCCTTTTTCCCATTTTTTTTCAAAAAAACACATGGCCATAATGCAAGTTGACATTTTTCTTAGAATAACAGGTCTGATCATCCATTTTTCATGACTGTCTACTACAAGCTACACAGATCCAAATATTGGAATTACTGCCTTACACGCCAGAAATCACATTGACGAAACCGGGAGTTAGGTTACGATGTGTTGGCCAGGTAGCTCTACCACGGATACCAACCTATTACACCGAGACTACTTAAGTTTTCACAAGTTATGAGCAAAAGTGGTGCAGCATATTCAATTGCCTCCGAATTTTAAAATATTATTAAATAACTGTATGGATGAGTGAAAAACGTAAGCTTACGGGAAAAAGAAAACGGAGGCCGTAAAATGTAATGAAAAAACGTAAATCTTGCGAGAAAAAAGTAAGGACTTGCAACCATAGAGTGCGTGTAGTTAACTGAAAGACTGGAAAGAAATGAAAAAAACCGAGCCCACTGTTGTCGCATTGTGGTGTATGAGCAGATATTTATTAACTCCCTCCACCCCACCCAAAAAAGCACGGAGAAAAAACATAACTCTTGATGTTACCAGGAATAAACCAGTAGTCCAATAGCGGACTCTTACCGTTTGAGCCAATGCCATAAATTGTTAAATGGATCATGCTGACCTGATAACAGGCGAACTTCTAATGAGACAGGCCGCATATTCTAGACTTGACATGGTTTAGGCATAAATATATAAGTGCGCATGCGCTTTTTATATTGCATTTCCGTGTTTGTCTGTGTCTACACAAACGGCCCGTTTCAGCCAGAACGTCGGGCTCTTTTGTGTCATCCTTCATTACCGTTATGCTGTAACCAGACCTTGTATACCTCACCCCCATGGCAATATTCTCCGGTTCCAGACACGTACGAAGCAAGAGACAGTAGCCTCTGACATTGGATTCTCGCACTGCCGCTGATGACACTGGTGATATGTTTCGTTTAGAGAAATTCCAAATAAAACATAATAAGAGGACATCGACATCATCACTTAATGTCATTGAGATGTCATTGAAATGCTGCCATTTAGCTGTAGACTAACATGATTCCCCCACAATAACGTAATCATAATGAAGATTAGATGCTGTTGGTTTTAATTTGGAAGTAAGAACTAGTACGATTACATCTTATTGGTTAATCCTGTGTTATTTTGTTTTTGATGTCCATAACTTTTATTTCCTGGAAACAAGATGGTTACTTGATTAGTTCCAATAATTCGTGACATTACTGTCATGACGCAACGACTGTTCATGTTATTCTATATAGAAAAATCATCACTGTATTTCCCATCCTACTGCATGCACTTTAAGTCAAGTACATAAGTCAAGATCACCATCAGGTCAAGTGGCATATAGAGAATATGGTGTTAGTCACCATACTTTTTTTAAATAGATTTTTGGCACTTGATTTTCGGGGTAATGTTGTCGGTACGTGCCGCTTTATCCCGCCCCCCCCCTCCAAATAAAAAATCCGGTACTCATTTAAGGCTGGGTGAACCTGGAAGAGGTCGATCATGATCGAACCCAGCCAACCTCTTGTCCTTTGTAGTCCAGTTCACTAACCACTGGGATATAGATGTCCCCTCCCCTTTCCTATACCCTAAGTAGCAATATTAAAGAGTTCGAAAAAAACGTTGGTCAGCTCAAGGCTGGTGACATCTCCATACAGCGTGTCGCGGTATGGTACAGGTGACGACCATAGGGGGGGCCTCTCTTTCTTACACAGAGGAAGGTGACACCAACTAGCATAACTTTTCGAGGCAGGGGGCATGCAATCATGAACTGCACATGATGACAGCAATATCGCTTTCTTCTAGAATGTGACGTCATCATGGTGAGAATCACGCTGCCGTTGTATGTTATGCATGTAGCCCAGTGCATCCGATATCAACATGTTTGTGCCTCGTTTTCCTGGTCTTAGTCTTTTGACATGTCTAGTTTGGGTGATCTATAATTACCATTGCTACCACTAGAACAGGTCTTGGGGATATCGCCTTAGGCCGCACAGGCTCCTCTACCACTTTATGGTGAAGATCATTGTATTTAAGGATAAAGAGTGGATCCGGTCACGTTTCGAGTGTCACGTGTGAGGAATAGGTGTTAGCGCCAATATTGTGAAGTACGAGACTTGAATCGGCGTCTTAGCACGTGAGTTCCCACCCATATGTGCTCGGCCGCCTATCCAGAAATGTTCGGAGATTTCTGTATAGTGTCGCCTCAAGCGTCAAAACTCAGATGCGAGGCGACATTCCTCACCTTCCCAGGGTAATACCCTGGTACCCATTTCTGCCAACGGCTGGGTCGACATTTGGGGTATTTTTTTTTTTCCAATCACGAGTACAATTCACACTGCTCCCAGCGGGAATCGAACACGGGTTGTCCGAACGTCGGTAGTCCAGTCGAGTGGTTTTCCCAACTAGGCTACCGAGGCCCACAGGCCTCCAGAATAGGTATGGATGGGGAGACCGTGTCCGTGGCCAAAGAAGGTCTTAAAAGACTTAGATTGATTGGAACCTAAAGGTCGCCTATCTAGATAGAACCAGACCTTGTGTCCTAGTAGACCAGTGCTCTGAGAGACTTCCATCAATGTGTCAGTTAACTCCAAATCCACTCCTCAAAGCACATTCCAAGTCCGTCGCATTGGCGAGAGGCACCTCTTTAAGGTGCTTTATAGTTGTTTTAATATTAATTCCAATAACGACTGACATTTCAAACTTTAACAGCATTCTCTCTGAACTTTTCGATTTCCAGCTACTGAGGGTTATTTTACACGTTAAGTTTGAACACGTCACCTATATGTAATCTCTCATCTCACCTATACTTCTTCTTCCTCTTCTTCTCTCTCTCTCTCTCTCTCTCTCTCTCTCAAGCCCGCGTTCACCTGACTACTCTAGGAATGAATAATCATCTCAATCATTCAATATTAAAAGGACATTAAGTGGGCATATATGCAATGTGCTATAGTTTGCAGCAAAACTGTGAACTTTGACTTTCTTTAGCTTAACGGTTATTGAGCACGGGTTGCCCTTCCTCTCGATCCCTACTAACAGGCTTGTCTGGTTCTAGGTGAACTCCGCCGAAAAGGTTAGGTAGGGTCCGGATAGTTCTGGTTCGCCGATCCTGACTCAGACAGTCAGTTATGAGTTGCTGGCCGCTCTAAGCTCTGATGCTGACAGGTGCCTCTGTCCTTGACCTTGGATACGACTAGCCCTCTAATTCCCCTACCATGACAACAGTGATCATTGAACAAATACTATTACTCTTCATGTGGTTCGATCTGGGTACTACAGAAAGCCATCACATTTGTTCGTCACTGATACTTTCGTTGATTCGTTTAGAGGTGTCTTTCTATGAAGATAAAATAAACATACTTCTATTATTTTATATATTCAAAGTGATTATATGACCTTTGGCGTCTTGACAAACGGTTGGTAGCAATCAATAATGATAAGTCAGTAGTTTGGTAAAAATAGTAGTGGCTTATGCTGGATGCTGCTTCGCTGAACAGCTTCTCTCGTGGCTGAATCTGCCAATAATGGACAGACAGATTCATCCGCAGAACGAGCAAGATGTATTAGTGGTGCCAGACCTCGCCTCCTTTCTTCTGCGCCTTTTGTCGTCTAAATTTGATATCAGCACTGCCATGAAAGTCGCTGTGGCATTTTTAAAATGTATGTTCCCTATGTGCTACGATATGCACTCAGATTTTCCCAGATTCTTTCACTGGTAGATAATATTCCTTCTGTGAAGCCCTGTAAATATCCTTATATTTCAGCAGTGGCCTGCCCTTTGATCTCTTTCTGTCCTTAAATTCGACATACACAATTTGTTTGGGAATACTAATGTTTGACATTCTTCTTACATTACCCAGCCACCTTAGTCTACGACCCCTAAGTGTACCCATGATGGATGAGAGTTTGGCTCGTTGTAAGACATTAGAGTTGGTTACTTTGTCCTGCCATTTGATGTTCATAATATTTCGAAGGCTATGCACATGAAAGCTATTTGACCTTTTCTCCTGTCCTGCATGGGTAGTCCAAGTCTCTGATCCGTATAGAAGTATATTAAATACATAACTTTGGTGAAATTTGAATCTTAGTAAACTGATGAAACAAAATTATATCTGAAAATAAAAAAAAAAACATGGGTGGCTAAAAATTGAATATTGTATCCCGCAAAACTCTCAGAATGACCAATCTTTGATAATTTTGTTACGCGCATTATTCGGCTAAATATGATTGATACATAATTGTTTACTGTAGCTAAAAATGTAAAATCGTGTGTGTGGTGTCATAAATTGGAACCACTTGCATACAATATCAATTTCAGAATTAAAGGAATGTACTAGACTCAAAATACTTTCATCCATAAACGATGAAGTATTTTCTGGATTAGAGCTAAAATGCCATTTCAGAGACAAAAACAAACAGCTGTGCCATAAACAAAATTCCACGAAGAGCATATGGCACAATAACAATGTGCCAGAAACATGAAAATTACTTGTATGTATCTTCCCAATAGCAACATATGATTGTGAATCGTAGTCTCGCAAAAAACAAAGAGGAGAAGTGGATCATTCGAAACAAAATGCTACAGAAAAATCCACAACAAACATTGGTAAGGAAACAATACAAATATATTAAAAGACTTAAACATTAAAGAGAATTGGCATTTAAACAACATCTTATAAAGGAAATAAAAAATAATACGGCCATGTAAAAAGACACAGTAGGCTGGAAATAACAATAATGGAAGACATGGTTCCAGGAAAGCCACGATAGCTCAGTGGTTAGTGAACTGGACTACAAAGGACGAGAGGTCGGGTTTGATTCGATCGACGGCTTCCGGGTTCACCCAGCCTTTAATGGATACTGGATTTTTTTCTGGAAAAGTAAAGCGGCAGGGGCGTAATGCCGACCACATTACCCCAAAAATCATGTGCCGAAGGTCTGTATAAATTTATGGTCACTAACACCATATTCCCTATATGCCACTTGGCGTGGCACTTTACTTTTTTATTGTCCCAGGAAGAAGAGACAGGGGCAGATCAAGAAGAAGGTTGTTTAAATGCGTCAAAGAGACATTGAACTTGGTAACAGAAGAAGATCTGGCTTGAGACAGATTCATTCGGACGGGCTGTAATGTGTGCAACATTCTGTAAAGGGCACACAACCTTATGACTTTGGATCCCGCTGTGGTTAAATGTTTAGAGCGTTCGCCACTGATCAGAGGGCGTTTGTGTTTAGCTTTCAGATTTTGTGCCGGAATTTTGAATCGGATCGTCAAAGCTTCAGCCTCAGAAAATGATTACCAGTGAACTTGTTTTTTTTCTCTGGGAATGTAGGACGATATAACACAACCCCAAAACTGTGCTGCTGATCACTGACAAAACACGGGTTATCTTCCTAAGTCTTAAAGGCAACCATTAATCTTGGAATTATGAAACAGACACCATGACTTCTCTACCAAAGGTGCTACCCATTTCTCAACATTTAAATAAAAAAGTAGACAAGCTAATGATTTTTGTAGCTCGATTGTTCCACTATCATCCATCGTCGATTTCTGCTCGCGCCACGCTTGATTTAAAACTCAAACATTCTCCCAAACTCATTGTCATCAATCTTTGAGCCTTCGATCTTCCATAGGACGATAATTAAGTGACCGCAAATTGTCCTCCCTTCCTTGCTATAATTAATATGTTCATGCTAGGTACTCCTGTAAAGGAAGAGACCCCGCGTTGATTGCTTTGCTCTGCTCTGATTCCATATAGGTTCAAGGTTTTGTTTGCACATCGCCGATAAAATAACAGTGATAGTCTTCTGTGCTGATCCTACTGCATTTATGTTCTCAGTAAACCCGAAGACTCTTCCCCCCTCCCCCACCAACCCCAGTAAATGGTAAGGTTTTCTTTCTGCTTTTGTTTTGTTTTTATTTGTAATGCATAACTGTATTTGAACACACACCAGCAGCGAAGCGATGTCAGTAGCGACGTGGTTAACGCTATGGCTGGCAATAAATGGAACTGATGCATGGTCGGCCGAAATGATAGAAAACGTAAGGCAATCTAGCTGACTGAATTAAAGCAGATATTTACAGACATAAAGAGCACTGATCCCCTTTATCTACACATATTGTGGATTAGTACGGCGATTTCTCCTGTGTGGTATTTTATGTTGCAGGACATCCTTTAAGGCTTCACTCTCTGAACTCGACTTTCAACTCTAACACTCTTCTAGAACAACAAGCAACGTAAATGCTTCACTGACATGATAGGTAGTCGAGACTTTAGACGGCTGAGTCGTGAACAAGAAGTACGTGAGATGTTAAGAAAAATGCATTTACCCAAAAATCCAACATTACTACTTAAACTGTATGGCGTTAAAGAAAATCAGTCACACAGTCGCAAAAAACACTTCAAGATGTAAATGATATGACAACATAAAAGTAAGAAAAAGAACACAAGAAGAAGGCATAAAATAACAAATACGCTTCCTGCATTAGGAAAATTTTGAGCTTATTTTTCTAAACAAGACACAAAGGTCAATGTCTTCCTCCTTCCTTCCTATCATCTAACCTCAAGATCGTTGTTGCAACCTGCTTCTTCCACGTCTCTGTTTGCGGCTAAATAATTATTAAATGTAAACAATTCTGTTTGCGGCTAAATAATTATTAAATGTGAACAATTCTGTTTGCGGCTAAGTAATAATTACATTGTAAACAATTCTGTTTGCAGCTAAATAATAATTAAATTGTAAACAACTCTGTTTACGCGCAAGCAACGTTGACCAATATCGATTACGCGTGTTGTGATTACTGTACGTTTCTCTGTCACAGCGGAAGTCGAACGTTACATTCATATTTCATGTAATATGACAAAACGTGTTGACAAAATAAATGTGTACATAACATGCCAATGATTATTGGATACTCCCATTTTTGTGTGCAATGAAAGCGAATGTTAACAAAATATTTCAATTTTTAAATATTTTATTCGCAAAGCATTGATAGTTTAAGCCAAAGTAAAAGAGAAATATTACCGTATTTGTGAACGCTGACACTCTTTATTTTGTCAAAGTAATACAATATGAGAATTGCGTTTGTACTGTACTTGTTTTTGTTTTTATCATTTGCTTTTCGCGATGTGTTTGTTGAACGTAAGGAAATCAATTTAATTGTATAAGAAAGGAACAAACTAAAACAGATAGTAACAAAGTAAAGAGCCCAGTCACGCCAAGTGACGCATATGGAATAAGGTGTTAGTGACCATAATTTTTATAGACCTTCCGCATATAATTTTTGGTTAATGTGGTTGATATTACGCCCGTGCCACTTAACTTTCCCAGAACAAATACGGTACCCATTTAAGGTTGGGTGAACCCGGAAACCGTCGATCAGGATCGAACCCTTCGTAGTCCGAAACAGATAGAGAAGATGCAAATATACTCAATGAAGACAATAGACGATTTAATAAAACGTGGATCTCACATAGAAAAGGTGTGTGATCATGGATGTTAGTGAAATAGAAAGGAGATCTTCGAAAAGTTTAGGAAAGACAATAAAAACACGCAATAACAGCTGGAGATACAGGCGGAAGAGAATATAAAGAATATGTATACATGTTGATGAAAGAGAATATAAAGAATATGTATAAATGTTGATGAAAGAGAATATAAAGAATATGTATACATGTTGATGAAATAGAATATAAAGAATATGTATAAATGTTGATGAAAGAGAATATAAAGATTATGTATACATGTTGATGAAATAGAATATAAAGAATATGTATAAATGTTGATGAAAGAGAATATAAAGTATATGTATACATGTTGATGAAAGAGAATATAAAGGATATGTGTACATGTTGATGAAAGAGAATATAAAGAATATGTATACATGTTGATGAAAGAGAATATAAAGAATATGTTTACATGTTGATGAAAGAGAATATAAAGGATATGTATACATGTTGATGAAAGAGAATATAAAGGATAGGTATGTATACATGTTTATGAAAGAGAATATAAAGAATATGTTTACATGTTGATGAAAGTTACTGTGTCTCGAATACCGCACGTGCCCAACTGTGTATTTTATTGACGATATCACGTGACCCTATAGGTTAGGAAACGTCGACCTCTAGACAACATGGTCATGGGTTCGAGGTCCACCTCCTTGAATCTCTGGTTTATTTATAGCTTTTATCCTCCGATGGGTAGTGATATCCACGTCTATTCCTCTCGGAAATAGTAATGATAGCAATGTTTTTAATTTGCTTAGTTGGCATTGTACCGTAATATTAATATGTATTATAATCCAAATTCAATAAAATTGAATATTTATATGTTTGTCCTACAAGAAACAATTTTCTAAGAGCGTTGATAAAGATACAAAAAAGATATTCATATTTACAGTACTAAACAACCGGGCCATCACACTAAATACAAAGACTACTTGATCTCTGTCTCTGTATTCTTTTATTCTAAATAATTGATTGCTGCACATCCACCTCCATAATGAATAGTTTGTTCTGTAATTAAATATGTAACGTTGGTGTGCAAACATGGTTTAGGATTCACGTCGCTCTAAAGTGCTTCATTATTAGTTAGATCATTCGTGTTAGGTTCAGTCAGCGGTACGTTTCCTTTTTGATTCATCATCATTAAGTGCCGTCTCCGCATCGAAGGTTGGCTACCATGGAGCCCCATTCCACTCTGTCTCTTACTTTGATGGTGCAGATAGCCATAGGCTGACTTGTCCATCTTTTGATATTACTCGTCCATGTTAGTCTTGGTCTACCTCTTTTACCTTGTATTTTCCCTTCTAATATTACTTTTATTAGACTGTTGTGTCTTTTAACATGACCAAAAAATTTCATTTGTCTTGCTCTAATTATGTTTAGTAGTTCTTTCTTCATTTTTAGTTGTTTTAAAACTTCCTCGTTTGTTTTCTTTTCTTTCCATCCAATTCTACCTATTTTTCTATAAATCCACTTTTCAAAGGCCTCAATTTTCTGTTCTATTTTCTGGTCTAATGTCCATGTTTCTGCACCATACAGGAATATTGAGAAGATGTAACATTTTGCTATTCTTAGTTTTAGCCCTGGTGTTATTTGTTTTGATGTTAGTATATTTTTCATGGCATTGAAATTGCTTTTTGCCATTCCTATTCTTTTATTTATTTCAGTGGTACATTTTCCATCACTGGTTATAGTATGTCCAAGGTAGTTGTAGTTCTGAACTGTCTCCAGGTCTATTCCTTCAATTTTGATATCCATTTGTGGGTTCTGAGTATTTTCTTTGTTTATGATCATAGTTTTAGTCTTTTTGATATTCATATCTAGTCCATATTTTTGGCTTGTCATGTTTATTTCATTAAGTAATTGTTGCAGATCTTTAGGATTTTCTGCTAGTAGTACAGCATCATCAGCATATCTTAGGTTATTGATTATCTTCCCATTAATGTTAAGGCCTGGCATCTCATTGATGTTTTTAAAGATTTGCTCAGTGTATAGATTGAACAAGTTTGGTGATAGGATGCATCCTTGTCTTACTCCTCTTTTTATATCAATGGGTGTGGAGTTCTCTTTGTTATATTTTATTATTACTGTTTGCTCCCATACAAATTACATATCAGTCGTATGTCTGTGTCATCCAGATTTATATCTTTTAGGCAGTCTATAAGTTGCTCATGGTGTATTCTATCAAATGCTTTGGTGTAGTCTATGAAGCAGGCATATATTGGTTTGTTTACTTCTATGTACTTTTCAATCAATGTCCTCACGCTGAATATGGCTTCTTTTGTTCCACTGTTTTTCCTGAATCCGAATTGCTGCTAATCTAATTCATTATTAATTTTATTCTGAATCCTTCCTTGTATAACTTTTAGTAAAATTTTGGTTACCTGGCTCATTAGGCTTATTGTTCTCAAATCACTACATTCAAATGCACCATTATTTTTAGGCAATGCAATGAAAGTTGATGTTTTTAGTTCCTTTGGTATGTATCCAGTACGGTATATGCCATTGCATATGTCTGTGATCACTTCAATGCCAAAATCTTCTAGTGCCTGTATCATCTCTATCTGTATATAGTTAGGTCCTGCTGCTTTTCCCTTTTTCATTGTTTTTATAGCTTTTTCTACTTCAGATTTCAGGATTGTATAGCTGGATGCATATTTTATAAATGGTTTGTTGTCCCTTTCGTAATGAAATAATTCTGTTATGTATTCCTGCCATCTATCGATTATATCTTTGTTGTCTGTTAGCATTCTTCCCTCTTTGTTTGCAATACATCAGTTTCCTGCAGTTTTTTTGTCTTTATTAGTCATTCTTTTTATTTATGTGTGCAATACTCGTATATTTTGTTTACTTTCCATAGTTTCGACTTCTATACATCTTTGGTTGAGCCAGTCTTCTTTTGCCTTTTTGCACATTTTTCGTATTTCATTATCAATTTCCTTGTATTTGGCAGTGTTCTTCGCTTGTCTTCTCTCTTCCATTTTTTCTAAAATGTTGTCAGTTATCCATTTTTGTTTTTTGTTACTTTCCTTTTTGGGTAAGGCGATGCAGGATTCTTGTATGCTGTTTTTTATGCATTGCCATTTGGTTGTAACTTTTTCTTCAGGATTTTCTCTTCTGTACTGCTCAATCCCTTCTTCTAGCAGCCTCTGATATGTGTTCTTTACTTGTACAGTATAAGTTTCTTTCACATCTTTCTGATTTAAAGCTGTTGTATCTATTGCTGTTGCGGAATTAGTATTTTGTTTATTTCTCTTTAATTTGATTTTCATTTTAATCATTACAGTATTGTGGTCAATGTGGTATCATTGTATCTGAATTAATATCTGCTCCTGGATACGTTTTGGCTTTCTATACGCTGTTCCGGAATCTGTCTTTTATAATTATATAATCTATTTGATTCCTCTTCCTGTCTCCATGACTTTTCCATGTGTATAATTTCCTGTTCTCTTGCTCGAAGTAGGTGTTACATATTATTAGCCTGTTTTCTTCACAAAATTGAATTAATCTTTCTCCTCTGTCATTTCTTTTTCCTAAACCATGATTTCCTATAATGGTCTTATATCTGCCTTTTCCCACTTTTGCGTTCATGTCACCCATTAGAATCAAGATGTCTGAAGATTTCACTTGCTTCATAACTGTATTTAGATCTTCATAGTATGCTTCTATTTGTTCATCTGTATAGTCTTGAGTAGGTGCGTATGTCTGTACCTTTTTGATTACATTGAGGATAATAATAATTGAATGTTATATTAACATTGTATACTGAGTCGTACTAGTTGCACTTGAAAAGCCTTAATTTCTCTAGACTTCGTCAATATTCGCTATATATCTCTATCGTCAGTTATTCTTTGACATTATGAAGTCGAGGCCTGTCCATTCTTTGGTGTTATCTTCCAATCTCTTTTTCTGCCTACCTCTTCTTCTTTTTCCTTTCACTTTCCTTTCACAGAATGGTCTTCGCTAGGCCAAACAATCGAGAGATGTGGTCAAACTATTTAATTTTGCGTTTTTTCTTTTCCTCACAAAAGTCAATAGATCATCATGTACTTC
Source organism: Megaustenia siamemsis (assembly GCA_032433765.1). Lineage (NCBI taxonomy): Eukaryota > Metazoa > Mollusca > Gastropoda > Stylommatophora > Ariophantidae > Megaustenia > Megaustenia siamemsis. The sequence goes on from JAVIAB010000125.1 coordinate 34,981,906, forward strand.
GATTGCTTGTTGTATCATTTTAGGAACTTGTTCATTCGTGATACGATCTAAGTAAGAGATGCCAAAAACCTTACGATAACATTTCATCTTGATAGCTTGTATTTTCTTATGTACGGATCCATGTTTCGCAAGTGTATAGAAAAAAATGAAATAACCAGTGTACACATCACTCTGATTATAGAACCACGAGGGATGTTCTTATATTTCCAAAAATAGGTTTGAGCCTTGCACGGGCTGTTGAAGTTTAAACTATTCTGGTCGATATTTCAGGTTTCGAGTCTTCATTGCTGCTAATTGATCCGAAGTATTTACATCTGTCCACTGTTTCTAGTAGGGAGCCGCGATAGCTCAGTGGTTAGTGAACTGGACTACAAAGGACAAGAGGTTGGGTTCGATCCCAACCGACGGCTTCCGGTTTCACCCAGCCTTTAATGGATACCGGATTTATTTCTGTGAAAGTAAAGCGGCACTGGCGTAATACCCACCACATTACCCCAAAAATCATGTGCCGAAGGTCTGTAAAATTTAAGGTCACTAACACCATATTCTCTATACGTCACTTGGCGTGATGAGGGCAGAAAAAAAAAAAAAAAAACTGTTTCTAGTCCTTGTCCATTTATTTTGATTTTTGCACAAGTGCTCCTGGTTTATTTCACATCAGTTTTGTTCTTTCAGCTTTTATCTCCATGCCTTATGCAACACATATCTAGTCGTCCAATCAGGTATGTTCTAATTGAACTTCAAATCTGCGCGAAAGTGTGTCTGTTCCTCTACAATAATATTTTTCCAGATTGCGCTTTTAATCGGTTGAGTATAATTTTTTATATTAGTTTGCAGACTGTGGTATTAGCACACATTCAGCGGTATTAACACATAGACGTATTGGCACATATAAGTATTAGCTGATAAGACTGATGGTTCTGTAGTTGTGATATTGGCGCAGATTTCTCTACTTTGAGATAGTAATAATTAAGGACTGGGTCCATGACGATAGCCACTCCCCTGTCTGCTAGATCTAATTGCGGATAACATTGATCGCATTGATCTTGGCCTCTTCCCCCTGCCTGAACCAATTCAGCTGGAATGTTATCCACGGCAGCAGAGTTTCCTTGTTTTAAGTCTTTCACGGCTGGTCAAACTTTATCACGAAGTATAGGACAGTCTTCTGCTCCCACAGACAGTTGGAGCTGTAAGACAGTTGTATCTATGTTACTTACAGCTTTAGACACTTCGGACGTGTATTCTGTCAATAGATTGGTGTAATCTCACGTGTTTCAGTGAGACATTGTTTTCCTTATCGAGCATTATTGTGGATCTGCTCTATCGATCTACCCAGTTAAGTCTCTAATTATTCCATATGCCTTTTTTCTCGATTATTTTTACTTAAGTTATCCTCGATTTATGGGAGTCACGATAGCTCAATGGTTAATGAACTGGACTACAAAGGACAAGAGGTAGGGTTCTATCCCAACCGACGGCTTCCGGGTTCAACCAGCCTTTAATGTGTACTGGATTTTTTCTGGGAAAGTAAAGCGGCACGGGCGTAATATCGACAACATTACCCCAAAAATCATGTGCCGAAGGTCTGTAAAATGTATGGTCACCATATTCCCTATACGCCACTTGGCGTGACGGGGGTTTTTTAAGTCGCTGTGCAGTGAATTTCTACTCTCGAAAGAAAAACGTCACCAGAAATGCGGTTAACTAATGCGTCACACAAATTGTAAAATAAATGGTATTATTCAAATATACTTGACTGCTATCGGCGAGCTTATAATGGGTAATGTTGGTATTAACACAATAAAGTTGTGCCTTAAGCATGTGTTGAAAATGTCCACCACGGGCCTCAAGACATGTCGTGATTCGTCTTTCCATATTTGCGAAAACCTTCAGAATAATGTCTGGTGATATTTGTTTAATCTTGTCTACTATTTCAGTCTTTAGGTCATTAATTGTCTGCGGATTATTTTCATAAACTTTCCCCTTCAATGCCCCCCACAGATAATAATCTGGGGGTGTTAGATCTGGTGAACGAGCAGGCCAGATTCCACGTGAAATAATGCGATTTGCAAATATGCTTTCTAAATAATTGAGTGTTGTTGTGGCTGTGTGTGCTGTTGCCCCATCCTGCTGAAACCAGGATTCCATAATTTCCCGTTCTGTAAGGTGTGCTATGAACGGTTCCAGAATTAAAGTACGGTAACGTTCTGCATTTATTGTTTCATTAAAAAATATAGGTCCTATTATCCGCATACGACTTATAGCGCACCACACTCCGACTTTTTGATCGTAAAGTGGCACTTGATGAAATTCATGGGGGTTTTCACTGCTCCACAGCCGATTGTTCTGACTGTTCACATAACCGGATAAATGAAACCAGGCCTCATCAGTGAAAAAAGTGACGTCAAGGATGACAGCGCCATGTTCATAAATAAAATTCTGAAACCACATGCAGTAGTTTAAACGGGATTCATAATCTCTTTCTTGGAGTTGAGACACTTCAGTTAATTTGTATGGACGATAGTGTAGTTCACTTCTTAAAACCTTGTGAACAGAACTCTTAGATATTTGCACCTGTTGAGACAAGTGGTTTAAAGATGAATTTGGACTCATTGTAATTCTGTCTTGGAGTTCCATAATTTGGTCTTGTGAAATTGAAGGTCTTCCAGATCGGTGGGTGTTTCTTTAATGACTGTGCATTATTTGAAAATCTAGTTGTTCCAATTTATTTATGTAAATCACGCATCATGTACTGCTGTAGCTTGTTCCTTTTTCGGTAAAGTTAAACATATAACATCACTATTCACAAAAGGTATTCGAAATATCCACCACGTTTTAGTTGGCAAATATTGATACGTTTTTTCATATTGTCAAAAACCTTACGCAGTATGGGCTGTGTAACATTATTAATGTTGTTGGCGATTGAAACCTGCAGCTCATCGAGTGTATGGGGATTGTTTTCGTACACTTTTCCTTTCAGTTCACCCCAGAGATAGTAGTCCATAGGAGTAAGATCAGGAGACCGTGCAGGCCAAATTCCGCGAGAGATTATACGATTAGCAAAAATTTCATATAAAAATTCCAGTGATTTTACAGCAGTGTGAGCAGTTGCGCCATCTTGTTGAAACCAAGCTTTTTCAATTTCTGGCTCAGAAAGTTGGGTTACGAATCGCTCCAGTATGTTAATCCTGTATCTTTCTGAATTTATTGTGTCATAGAAGAAAATTGGGCCGATTATCCGCTGACGACTCATTGCACACCACACTCCTACTTTCTGATCGTGGAGAGGCACTGGGTGCAATGCATGTGGATTTTCATCACTCCAAAGACGATCATTCTGCCTATTCACGTACCCAGACCAATGGAACCATGCTTCATCTGTGAAGAAAGTGAAATCAAGGATTTCCTCACCTTCTTGGGCTGGAAAATTCTCAAACCACATACAATAATTAATTCTGGATTGGTGATCTAATTCTTTTAATTGAGGAACGACGGAAAATTTGAACGGATGTAACTTTAATTTTTTTTTCAGAACTCTATGAACAGTACTGCTTGATTTGTGTACTTGTTGAGCCAGCTTTCTTATTGATTTGCCAGGACTCATTAGAATGCTGTCCTGGATGTTGAGAGATGTTACTTCAAGAACAGATGGTCTACCAGGACGGCTAACATCATGTACACTACCGGTGTTTTGAAATTTGATTATTAAATTACTCACAGTATTTCGATGAGGCACTGGTGTATCAGGAAATCTATTCACAAATTGTTCAACAACCCCATTCGAATACTTGCCGCCGTTACGGAACACATGCTCCACTATAAATACTCTTTCTTCAATCGTTAACACCATTGTAAGCCAGATCTATCATGTAGCAGTGATGTTTAAATGAACACGTAAATGGTACTTGAACTATTACGTCATACATAGATAAAATTTAGGTGCGTAATTATTTCAACAACAAAAATGCACAGTCATTAAAGAGACACCCTATATTTTCTCATGTTTCTAATATTCCATCACAAAATCCATCTTTTTTGTGGCCGGTCTTGGGGCGGCGTTCTCATATTGTTTGTTTAAGGCTCGTTTTGATGCGTTCTGATCATTTTAACTTATAACGTGACCAAACCATTTCATATGCTGTATCTTTACGTATTCTATAAGTAAAGTAAAAAGTAAAGTACCCCCCGTCACGCCAAGTGGCGTATAGGGAAATATGGTGTTAGTGACCCTATATTTTACAGACCTTCAGCACATGATTTTTGGGGTAATGTGGTCGGTATTACGCCCGTGCTGCTTTTACTTTCCCAGAAAAAATCCGGTACCCATTTAAGGCTGGGTGAACCCTTACGTATTCTATGCCGGGAGTTATTCCTGGCTTTTTCTTAGTTCTTCACTTCTGATTTTATCTCTCTGGCTTTTTACTGCCATGCGTCAAACACGTTTCATTTCGATAGTGTGTATGTTTCTTAATGTTGTTGAATCTCACCGTCAAGTTTGGAATTGACAGCACAACGCTGGAATCAAGATTATCTTGTAGAGTGGCTGTTTTGCCTCTATTGTTGATCTGTTGTCAGGGAAGAGAAGAGGGATAGTAGGTTCTTCACGAGGAACTAAGAACTGATGAAGATGAAGATCAATTTAATAATAGTGGCAAGTAATTACAGTAACAATTAGTGGAAATTAAATAGTGACAATTAATTATTAGTGACAAAAAATTAATACTGCATTTAGGCTGAGAGAACTGACAATATATCACGATGAAACGAGTATCCATAAACAGAAAGACTTTTCTTGGTGTCAGCCTACACCTTCACGAATGGCAAGTACAAAGTTGAGACTTCAACAAGAAACATTAGAATCACCAATCACCATTACTTGAATAATGAAACATTAGAATCACCATTACTTGAATAAAGAAACATTAGAATCACCAATCACCATTACTTGAATAACGAAACATTAGAATCACCAAACACCATTACTTGAATAACGAAACATTAGAATCACCAATCACTATTACTTGAATAAAAAAACAACATTAGAATCACCTATCACCATCAACATTACTTACACGTTAAGTTACCTAAAGATATAAAAAAAGGAGACAAGTCGCATTTAACTAGTTGTTAAGAGATCACACAAATTAATTTTGGCCACCAGATATAAGAAAAAAAATATGTTGCATTTATAGCGGCCAAATAGTGACAGGATACGTCAAAGTTCTGTTAAATATGCATTCTACAGTTTGAAAATAGTTTCAGCGTTTCTTTATTTAGAAATATGTTTCTATTCGTGTCCAAAGTTGTTCAAAAGTTCGCGTTGATTTGGCTTGTGAGGGTTAACTATTAATGTTTATCACCAAGAAAGTAGTCTGCCTTTGGAAAAAGTCAATAAAAGTCTTTTATTTTAGCTTTAGGAGAAAGTCGCTTCAGGAGAAAGTCGCAAATGGGTGAAAGTAACAGACATCATTTCCTGCAATTACCCAGGATATCGTAAAAAAAAAAGAAAAAAAAAAGAAAACGAAAATATAAATTGCGGCTATGTCTATGATTGGGGAAAAAACACATAGAAAAAATCCTTAGAGATAATAATAAATACGTCTCTCTAATTATCGGTTAGAAAGTCGGTTAATATCACTCAAACCTATGGATCTCACGACATTTATAATTCGTGATTAAGTACACTTCTGATTATAATTATAGAGATCGTTTTAATGTTTGTCCCCTCGCATATCTGTTGATACAGTTAATGTATGTCCCCTCGCATATCTGTTGATACAGTTAATGTATGTCCCCTCGCATATCTGTTGATATAGTTAATGTATGTCCATAGCCCTCGCATATCTGTTGATATAGTTAATGTATGTCCCCTCGCATATCTGTTGATATAGTTAATGTATGTCCATAACCCTCGCATATCTGTTGATATAGTTAATGTATGTCCCCTCGCATATCTGTTGATATAGTTAATGTATGTCCATAGCCCTCGCATACCTGTTGATATAGTTAATGTATGTCCCCTCGCATATCTGTTGATATAGTTAATGTATGTCCATAGCCCTCGCATACCTGTTGATACAGTTAATGTATGTCCATAACCCTCGCATATCTGTTGATATAGTTAATGTATGTCCATCACCCTCGCATATCTGTTGATATAGTTAATGTATGTCCATAACCCTCGCATATCTGTTGATATAGTTAATGTATGTCCATAGTCCTCGCATATCTGTTGATATAGTTAATGTATGTCCATAGTCCTCGCATACCTGTTGATATAGTTAATGTATGTCCATAGTCCTCGCATACCTGTTGATATAGTTAATGTATGTCCATAGTCCTCGCATACCTGTTTATATAGTTAATGTATGTCCATAGTCCTCGCATACCTGTTTATATAGTTAATGTATGTCCATAGTCCTCGCATACCTGTTGATATAGTTAATGTATGTCCATAGTCCTCGCATACCTGTTTATATAGTTAATGTATGTCCATAGCCCTCGCATACCTGTTGATATAGTTAATGTATGTCCATAGTCCTCGCATACCTGTTGATATAGGACACGGCTGATTGTTTTCATCTCGGAGCGGCATCTTAGTTCTAATCTTGAAATGTTTCATCCTTTATGGGATGAAGTTCACAGCCTAGTACATTCCACTCATTCTTAAAATTGACATTTTATGGAAGTGATTTTAATTTGCGACCACACGAACGCACGCACACATAATTGAACTGTGTAGCTAAAGTACAAATGTATGTATACACGATATTTAGGAGTTAATCTTAATAACAAAAAGATCAAAGATTAGTAAATCCTTGGTACAATAACACATTTTTAAACACAAACGATTTTTATTTTATTTTTAAGAAACAGCTTTTTCTAATCACTTTCAATGTATAGTAGAAGTATGCTCATTTCATATTCACGGAAAGACCCAAAAGATCAAATTAACTAAAGTATCACAGAGAAACAACTGCGAGAAGACCGTATATCACAGAAGCTCTGGGATGGACACGCTTCAACATCAGCAATACTCGGAACAGCAGGAAAGTCATTGTCATCGCCATATCAACTCCCAAGGTCATAGACTCAAGCGCTGGTGTCGTTTTCATGGCATACTATCATCATTATAACCATCATCAGCATCATCATCATCAGTTAGTGGTCAGATCATCCATCCTCCTGTATATCGATGAACCCATTCTCAGAATGTTCGTCACAGTTTTGTAATTGACAACTCCAGTTATAAGCTGATTTACCAATCTTCTTTTCCTTCCTACATGACACTCTTATATGACATCACCTCTTTCAGCACGATGCTCTTGCAGTCTATCCTAAGCTGTAGACTGACATACGTTGCTCGATTCACGAACTCGTCCTGCCCCCATGACAACATTCAAAACACCACCCCGCCCATTGCTCGTCCACTCTTCAGACAGCCAATTCGGCAAGTTTGTCTGATAGTTCATTCCTTCTTGTACCGAGAATCCTGGCATAAAAATAAAGTAGATCGTAATGGGTGAAACAAGATTATCAATGTATTTATATAATTATCTACATATATTTCATTTATGGAGTGTGATGGCAGTTAACTGGTTCCCCTGGAATTCTTTTCCCATTTATTTATCGTGAACGCATTTCTGATACAAAGCCAGACTTCTGAAAGTGACATTTTTATTCTGAGTCTCATGATTGCTCTGTGCCCAATACCCCAGTGTTTTACAGCGTCGCTGGACAATGGTGGGTTGTTAATGCACAATTTGTGTGATATAGTCCAATTGTGCAATAATACATAATCGACTGTGTAAGGAGTATATCGTTAACGCCAAACTGCATGAGCCATAACACAGAAAATATATTTCAAAAGTTGCAACTATTTTGCCTGGTTGTTCTCTTCAGCGGATGGCCAAGTGGGTTAAGCTATTCTTTTACTAATTAAATGGCCATAAGGTCGATTCTTGGAAGCATGAAGGCTTCATTTTCTTCATGAGGTGGTAAAATAAGCACCCTAATCTGAACATTTCGCGGCGACAGCACTGAACAAACGCCAATTATCTCCATAATCTAATTAATTCATTGGAAAAGCAGGAACTTGATAAGATAATCAGTTCTCTTTTTCTTTCTCTCCTTCCTCATTTGCCTTTCAGCGACGAGGGGTGATATGATTCACGGTTTCTTACTCTTCCTTTGGCCTCTTCTGCTGTTTTACCTTCGAATATTTTTAGTATTTTGTTTATGCAACTTTTCTTTGTCGGCCTCTTGGTCTAATGTTCTCGTATTGTTTGCTGGTAACTTGAATTTGTTTTAGTTCTGTATGTCTTCTCACAAGTCCGAACCGCTTGATCGGTTGTCGCTTTATGTATTCAATAGCTGGTTAGGTTCCTAGTCTTCTTCATAACTTTGATCTTATCTCTGGAACTGTTTCCTGTCATGCGCCTGGCACATTTCATTTCTGTGGTGGTTATTTTTCTAATATTTCTTTGTCTCAGATCCATGTCTGGCACTGGTAGTACAACGTTGGGATAAAGATAGTTTTATAGATGGCTCGATTCGCTTCTAAAGTTGTTCTTTGTTAGACAATAGTGGTGAAATCTGATCAATAACTTGACAAGCTTCGTTACATCTTGAGCCTATGTCTTTTGCTTGTACGTTGTTATATGTCGGGGTGCTGCCTGAGTATTTAATCTCCTTTACTTGTTTTAGGATATTGCCTATATCGGATATCGTTATTTTGGAGTCTTGTGTTTCTTTTGATATCGTCATTACTTCTGTCCCGCTTATGTTGATTTGCATACTATGTTGTTTCTAGACGCTCTTTCTATGTGTTATTGCATGTCTTCTGTTTTCGCGTGTATCAATGCGTGGTCGCCTGCGAAAAAGAAGCTCGGTGATTTCATCCTTTTCTGATGGATTTGTCAGTTTGCAGATGTAGTCCATGTATATGATGAACAAACGCATTCTTCTTTTACTCCTGCTTTGATTTTGAAAGGGTCTGTATAGTCTGCTGTTGTTCTTTCTTTGCTGGTGCTGTTTTTGTATAGGCTTCTGCACAAGTTCATCAAATGTTGGTTAACATCTACGTTGTAATTGTGTCCCACAGTTGTTCTCTTTGTTCGCGATCGAAAACTTTCTCTTGGTCTATGAATGTTATGTATAGTCTTTGATTGCATTCGACTACTTTTATTGTTAGCTGTTTCAATGAAAACAGCGCACCAGTACACCATCAGTTCCCTCATGAAACCCATTTGTGCGTCGCTTATTTGAGATTCTAAAATTAGTCTTAATCTCTTCTTTATTATTTTGATAAACAAACTTGTCAGTGTGGCTTAGTAGGGCGATATCTCTGTAATGATTACAATCTCTCTTGCCGCCTTTCCTTTTCCATATTAAAATGATGGTTGCTTGTTTCAGTCTTCTGGTGCTTCCTTTTGTTTCCAAGTTATATTGAAAATTTTCGTTAAGCAATAGCCTCCTATTGCTACCAAGCTATGTTGACAATTCTCGTTAACCAATCTACTCCAATTGTTCATGCAGCTATAATTATTTCTAGGGGCAGGTTGCCAATCCCTGGGGATCTGTTTCTTGGTGCTTGTCTTATACATTCTGCGACTTAGGCTCTTAGGATGTTTGATTCTAGATCTTGGCATTTATGTTTACTTTTCTGAGTGTCGGTGGATTTGGTTGTTGTGTTTAGTTGAGTCTTAAAATATTCTTTCCATTAATGCCGTGATCGTTGTTTGTTATGTATTGGGTGGCCACACTTTTTTCGTTTATAAGTTTCGTGGGATCGTACTTTTCATTTCATGTTTTTACTGCATTAATAGCTTTGTAGAAATTCTTAGTGGCTGTCTTGTAGTCTCTGTTAATCTTCTGACCAAAGTCTGGCCACATTTTTGTTTTGTTTTGTTTCTTTGATTAATAATTGCACTTCTCTTTTAACTTCAGCATATTTATCGTAGTTTTCTTGATTCATTGTTTTTTTCCACTGTATAATTTATTTTTTTCCTTGGTTGCTGTTCTAATGTTTTCGATTCAAACGATGTGCATTTCTTCCCTTCTCATTTCTTTGCTTTCTTCGCAGACTATTTTTGCGATGTTGATTGCTGTGTTTTTGAATAGCTTCTATTCTTCTTCAATTCATTTTGTTTTGTTAGGTAATTTTATGCATTATTCTCGTAGTCTGTTCACAATTTTATCTTTCGACTGTTCATCTTTAAGTTTTGTTAAATGTGATTATCAAGATGTTGTGTACCGTGTCGACATATCATGTTGTTCTTTTTCGTAGGGTCTTTCTGATGATCTTCACCAACATTTTGTAGTTTGTATCGTCAGTGACAGCAGTACGGCTCTTCCGTCAATGGTGTTCTTTTTGTTCTGCATTCTTGTGTTTTTTAATTTGTTTATTCGGCCCCTGCAAGTTTTGTCTTTACATTTATACCAAGTGTATATGTGTGTTTCTCTGTGTTTGAAAGGGGTATTGATAATATCTGTTGTTTTGATTGAACAGTTCATCATCATCGAGTGTCATATCCGCAACGAAGGTTGGCTACCATGGAGCGCCATTCTGCTCTGTCTCTTACTTTGATGGTGCAGATTGTCATAGGCTGATTTGATTAAATAGTTATAAAACAGTTATAAAAGTCTCTAACAAATTCGCACAAACTTTCTATACGTATTTTTCTATTTCCCCACAAAGAATTATTTTAGTGGTCACACTGGATCGTCTGGTTCCGTCCCTCATCACCAACCTACAATCATCTTCATTTTTCCTCGTTCATTTATTCCCGCTCGCTAATAAGTAGGGCTTCGATTATTTTGCTCATATATAATTCCTCCCCCCTTTCCTCCATGGAAGACCGCAAGGAAATAAGAAAAAATGTATTTCCCAATATACTTCTTTCTTTTTTCACTTGTCAAAGCAGTCCTGGTTGTTATATTCATTTCGTAACGAGGGGACGGATTAAAAAAAAGATAAGTTTAGTGCCAGAGATTTCCAATGCTTTATTAAAGTAAAGTCCACCGCAAAATAATTACTGAAAATAAACATTAGTAAATAACAACAAATATGGGAGAAACGACTAAGTCGTTTGCAACCACCCCTGGTCTCAGCAGCGAGGCCGGCTTGTAACGTCAATTACTCATCGACGGAAAAAAAATATGAGTACCTCCGAAGTCGGAGTTATCTGCCTGTGCAGCGAGGGACCCCTGCGCACACGGTTGCCAGGGAGAAATGGATTAACGCGCAAAATTCAGTTCATAGTCTCTAGGGACTTCGTCAGAGGTAAAAGCTGGCGAACGAAAACAAAAAATGAATAAATAAAATATTGTTCAACTTGTCTTTATTTTGCACTTAGGCGATGCCTTTTTCTTTGTTGTTACCGTTGCTTCTGTCTTTTTGCTATTAAGGCTGAATCCTTTATTTTTGTTTTCTTTCACTATAATGTCTAACAATTCTTGTAACTCATTTTCACCCTTAGCGATTAAGACTGTATCATCAGAATACCTTAGATATAAAATACAATCGTTGCCTTCGAAGCCAATCGAAGGCTGGGTGAACCCGGAAGCCGTCGGTTGAGATCGAGCCCAACCTCTTGTCATTTGTAGTCCAGTCCACTAACTACTGAGATATCCTATTTAACACTGAGATAGGCCATATGTTTGACATCTTTAGCCATCCAATTATAGGCATGATGTGAATGCAAAGAACAGCTTGAGGTTATATATTATAAACCATGTTATTCTCTAAATTCTGTCATTCGTTGTTGAGCGTTGACTTATTTTAATAGGAGAGTTCGCAGTGTTTGTTTTTAAAATTGAGGACATATTTACACACAAGTGTACATCTTCAGAGGGAAAAAAAAATAATAAGAATAGTATGACGTCAGAAGTAAATTCATGACATGAAAGATGTATGAAAGATGATTGAAAGATGCAAAAAAGAAAGATGTATGAAATATGTATAAAAGAAAGATGTATGGAAGATATATGAAAGATGTATGGTAGATATATGAGAGATGCATGAAAGATGTATGAAAATATATATAGATATATATATATATATATATATATATATATATATATATATATATATATATATATATATAATATAAATGGAAGATGTTTGAAAGATGTATGCTTTAAGTACTTCTATAAGGAATCTGACTGTTGAAGAATAGAGGGGGAAAAAATCAAAACTGTCATACAACTTGCTTGACGAAAGTTTTCATAATAACTTGATCAAACATAAATAACCAAAAACTACTCATAATGTATAAATAGCCATGAAAAGATGTAGGTAGTACATACATAGGCAAAGGACACAGCTGATAAAGTTATGTGCTCTAAAGAGATCCAGAAGCAGGCACAAGAACTGTTGAGCTGTGGGCTTTATGGAAATAGAGGTAGTCTTGGGTAAGGAAGGTTGAGAAGAGAGGTGAAAAGTGTGAGCCAGATATGGGGAGCCAGCCACAAACAAGCCGTGGACCACACGCAGTGGTGGAAACACTTTAGATTGCAGGACACCACAAGGCGTAACAGGCAATGGCTACATATCTAACTTAACATATTTATGTTTAACGTATTAACTTCAATTAGTAATACACATCATCATCATCATTGAGTGCCGACTCCGCATCGAAGGTTGGTTACCATGGAGCGCCATTCCACTCTGTCTCTTGCTTTGATGGTGCAGATTGCCATAGGTTGACTTGTCCATATTTTGATGTTACTTGTCCATGTTAGCCTTGGTCTGCCTCTGCTTCTTTTACCTTGTATTTTCCTTTCCAATATTACTTTTATTAGACTGTTGTGTCTTTTAACATGTCCCAAAAAATTAATTTGTCTTGTTCTAATTGTAGACAAACAAATGAAAAGACGATTAGAGGCCACAGAGATGGGATTTCTTAGAAGAATGTTGAAAGTTCCTTGGACAGCTAAAAAGACCAATGAGGAAGTTCTCAAAGAGGCCAACACAAAAATGGAGCTCTTAAAAAAAACATCAGAAAGAAGCAATCAACATTTTTCGGGCACATCATGAGAAGAGGAAAGTTGGAATACTTGGTTACAACTGGCAAAATAAAAGGAAAGAGAGATCGCGGGCGACAAAGAGAGAAAATACTGGATAGCTTGGTGTCATGGCATGGGAAACAATCGACAACAGAACTGATACGATGCACTGTAGATAGAAGATTGTGGAGGGACATGATCACCTACGCCAACCAGTATGGCACATGTTCTAATTGTGTTTAGTAGTTCTCTTTTCATTTTTAGTTGTTTTAAAACTTCATCGTTTGTTTTCTTTTCTTTCCATCCAATTCTACCTATTCTTCTCTTAATCCACATTTCAAAGGCTTCAATTACTTAACAAGTAATACACAGTTCGACGTATTAGGAAACAGACATATCAACACGCAGTCAGTTTGTGTTTGGATTGCCTCTGCCGGACACCACAAGGCGTACCAGCCACTGATTAACTTTTTAACTTAACGTCTTTACGTATAATGTATTAACTTAAATTATTAATATACAGACACACGTTTTAGGTCACGAAGCAACGCTGTGAATTTGTTGCTAATGAAACAACAAAAAATATAAAATGTAAAAGAATATTACATAGATTATTATTAGTAGTAGTAGTAGTAGTAGAAGTAGTAGTAGTAGTAATAGAAAAAGAAAACGAAGAAGAAGTAGTAGTAGAAGTAGTAGTAGTAGTAGTAGTAGTAGTAGTAGTAGTAGAAGTAGTAGTAGTAGTAGTAGTAGTAGTAGTAGTAATAGAAGTAGTAGTAGTAGTAGTAATAGAAGTAGTAGTAGTAGTAGTAGAAGTAGTAGTAGTAGTAGTAGTTTTAGTAGTTGTAGTAGTAGTAGTAGTAGTAGTAGTAGTAGTAGTAGTAGTAATAGAAGTAGTAGTAGTAGTAGTAGTTTTAGTAGTTGTAGTAGTAGTAGTAGTAGTAGTAGTAATAGAAGTAGTAGTAGTAGTAGTAGTAGTAGTAGTAGTAACAGTAGTAGTTTTAGTAGTTGTAGTAGTAGTAGTAGCAGCAGTAGTAGTAGTAGTAGTAGTAGTAGTAGTAGTAGTTTTAGTAGTAGTTTTAGTAGTAGTAGTAGTAGTAGTAGTAGTAGTAGTAGTAGTTTTAGTAGTAGTAGTAGTAGTAGTAGTAGTAGTTTTAGTAGTAGTAGTAGTAGTAGTAGTAGTAGTAATAGAAGTAGTAGTAGTAGTAGTAGTAGTAGTAGCAGTAGTAGTAGTAGTAGTAGCAGTAGTAGTTTTAGTAGCAGTAGTAGTAGTAGTAGCAGTAGTAGTAGTAGTAGTAGCAGTAGTAGTTTTAGTAGCAGTAGTAGTTTTAGTAGTTGTAGTAGTAGTAGTAGTAGTAGTAGTAGTAATAGAAGTAGTAGTAGTAGTAGTAGTAATAGAAGAAGTAAACAAAGAAGAAGTAGAAGTAGTAGTATTAGTAGTAGCAGCAGTAGTAGTGTAGTCGTAGTAGAGGATGAAAAGAACAGATTCAGGTTGGGGGATGGGAGGGAAGAGAGGAAAAAACAAATCATTCAATGTCTGACCTACGACGTTGAACATATTCAATTTGACGTCCGATGTGTAAACAAAATACCCTTCACTTATAAGGGGGTAAGTAAGTGGTCTAGATGCTAATGTAATTACGACCAATTGTATGCATTACAAGCAGACTGAATAAGTTATTATAAGGAGAATGGAAAGAGAAGGATATATCACAGGGCCAGACAAAACAAACTATACTAATCTTGGATTTCATTCACAAAATATGGACGGTAAATAGAGCATCGGGAATCTAAAGCAGATTCACATCACGATCTCTGGACGGCTGACGTTTTGAGTTAATTCATTAAGGACGGCCAGATAACTCCAACTAATTATTAAACGACACGAGGTAGAACAGGCAATGATTAAAGTAGACTGACGACATAAACAGATGGACAGAAGAACCAGTGGCACCGTTTACCATCAAGACCAGAAAATGAATGAAATTGCGATCCATTGAAGACTACCTTCGATGCGGATACGGCACAAGATAATGATGGATTATTAAATTCCTGACAGATTTTTCCCGAAGATACTAAATGAATAATAATAAATAAAAAAAATAGACCAACATTTTAATTTACTATAATTGACTAGAGTCATATACAGCACTTAACCATGAAGCAGCAGAAAGCTGTAAGCAGCCAAGAATTTGTTTACACGCTAATTCTTCAACCAAACTTCAACAATCCCATAAGTAAATGATGTCGCGGCCGAACTATATCGCATCACTTGGGCCAACAGGCAAGGAGGAAATACGGAAACCCAATTACTTATGGACCGGAAGGGTTCCACGTGTCTGCACGAGTGCCTGGCTAAAGGCAGGCTTAATAAAACTGTAACGTAAATAACGAGCAAGTGGCGAGGGTGGGCGAACAACAAACAAAAATAAAGTCGAGAATATATAGATAGTTAGGTTTAAGATAAACATACAAGAAAGCTTCTATATAAAACAATTAGCAAACTGAACATTCGTATGGTAATAAAAAGGGTTAGAACAAATGTCAACTGCTAGAACAACATCACATTATATTTATTTATAATTATGCTACTCCTGACTTTTGTTAGTGCACTGCTATTACGCGATGAAATATTACAACCTATAAGGATATTTATTTGCTTTCAAATAATTATATCTTCTTATGACATTCCATGTATTTCTTGATCCACCAAACGAGAACTCGATTATCCCTTTATTTAACAATCCATCCTATCCCTTTCATATTTTAATTTTCAATAATTCCTGTTGAATAACCCATAGTGCACAGTTAACTACTGTTGTATAACTCATAGTGCACAGTTAACTACTGTTGAATAACCCATAGTGCACAGTTAACTACTGTTGTATAACCCATAGTGCACAGTTAACTGGTGTTGTATAACCCATAGTGCACAGTTAACTACTGTTGAATAACCCATAGTGCACAGTTAACTACTGTTGTATAACCCATAGTGCACAGTTAACTACTGTTGAATAACCCATAGTGCACAGTTAACTACTGTTGTATAACCCATAGTGCACAGTTAACTGCTGTTGTATAACCTATAGTGCACAGTTAACTCCTGTTGTATAACCAATAGTGCACAGTTAACTCCTGTTGTATAACCCATAGTGCACAGTTAACTCCTGTTGTATAAACAATAATGTACAGTTAACTCCTGTTGTATAACCAATAGTGCACAGTTAACTCCTGTTGTATAACCAATAATGTACAATTAACTCCTGTTGTATAACCCATAGTTCACAGTTAACTTCTGTTGTATAACCCATAGTGCACAGTTAACTCCTGTTGTATAACCCATAGTGCACAGTTAACTCCTGTTGTATAACCCATAGTGCACAGTTAACTCCTGTTGTATAACCCATAGTGCACAGATAACTCCTGTTGTATAACCCATAGTGCACAGTTAAGTCCTGTTGTTTAACCCATAGTGCACAGTTAACTCCTGTTGTATAACCCATAGTGCACAGTTAACTCCTGTTGTATAACCCATAGTGCACAGTTAACTCCTGTTGTATAACCAATAGTGCACAGTTAACTCCTGTTGTATAACCAATAATGTACAGTTAACTCCTGTTGTATAACCCATAGTGCACAGTTAACTCCTGTTGTATAACCCATAGTGCACAGTTAACTCCTGTTGTATAACCCATAGTGCACAGTTAACTCCTGTTGTATAACCCATAGTGCACAGTTAACTCCTGTTGTATAACCAATAATGTACAGTTAACTCCTGTTGTATAACCCATAGTGCACAGTTAACTCCTGTTGTATAACCCATAGTGCACAGTTAACTCCTGTTGTATAACCCATAGTGCACAGTTAACTCCTGTTGTATAACCCATAGTGCACAGTTAACTCCTGTTGTATAACCCATAGTGCACAGATAACTCCTGTTGTATAACCCATAGTGCAACTATTTTGTCCTGTACAAGTTACAGTGTCGATAAATGCAACTATTTTGTCCTGTACAAGTTACAGTGTCGATAAATGCAACTATTTTGACATGTACAAGTTACAGTGTCGATTGGCGAACGAAAGATAGATAGATAGATAGACAGTGTCGATAAATGTAACTATTTTGACCTGTACAAGTTACAGTGTCGATAAATGCAACTATTTTGTCCTGTACAAGTTACAGTGTCGATAAGTACGACTATTTGTATGTTTAGTTGTATAACCTATATCCACTCATATTTTAATTTTCAATGTATTCATGTCCACCATTTTCTCTTTTTAAAAAAAACAACTCTGTATTACTAAATTAACCAATCATTTATTCATAAATAAACCAACCATATACTCATAAATTAACCAACTCTATATTAATAAATTAACCAACCATTTATTCATAAATAAACCAACCATATATTCATAAATTAACCAACTCTATATTAATAAATTAACCAACCATTTATTCACAAATTAACCAACTCTATATTAATAAATAAACCAACCAACTCTATATATTAATAAATTAACCAACCATATATTGATAACTTAACCAAATATTTATTCATAAATTAATCAATCATTTACTCATAAATTAACCAACTATTTATCCATTCACCTCATTAAAACAACTTGTTGAACCCCCTAACCACAGTTGGAACTTCCCCCAATTATTGTTACTGCCGACGTCAGAACGTCTCGAAAGTGTCGCGACACAACCGTTGAGTTACTGCAAAAGCGGAAGTTGAAGCACACGTACGTGCACTCGTACTCCCGAGACAGAAGTGAAAAAACACAGAGACCGATGCTCGCACTCATGGGTTAGATACATAAACACATACGCTCGTGCTTCTTATATAAAACATATAAGCACTCAGAAAGATAACCGTGCTCATTAGACGATTGACCATATAGAATTACATACACAGATTAATGTACAAAGTAAAAAAAATAGAGCTACGTCACGCCACGTGGCATATAGGAAATATGGTTGTTAGTGCCCATATTTTTGTACAGACCTTTGGGCGCGTTATTTTTGCGATAATGAGGTCAGTATTACGCACGTGCCACTTTACTTTTCCAGAAAAAAATCCGGTAACCCATTTAGGGAATGAGCCTGGAAGTCGTCGATCAGGATCGAACCCTGCCTATTGTCCATAGTAGTCCAGTTGACTAACCACTGAGCTATCGCGGCTCCCTAGCATAGTGAGGCACAACGAATTGCATTCGTAGTCATTAAGATAGACGTATGAGCGTAATGAATTATATTCGATTTCATTAAAAAGACGCATGAGCATAGGCACTGACACTCTTTTTCATTAGACTGACAGACGTATTTGGACACAGACGAATCAGCGCCTGGTCAGACGTACTTGGACTATTAGCACACGGCCAGTCGTATTATCACACAACCATTCACATTAACATATAGCCAGCCATTTTAGCACACGGTCAACAGTATTAGCACACATCCTGTCATATTAGCACACAATCAATCATATCAGCACATAGGCAGCCACTCGTTAGATCACACCACATACAACTCAATTACTCTTTAGCCGAGACTTACTTTAGGAACCAGATGATGTTCTCTGAATCATGCCAGTAAGACGTCTTGTTTTCTTTGTTAAACTGCTCCATGAAGGGCTTCAGAGCAGCGTCCGACGGAGCAAAGAGCGTCATCTTATCCTTCTCGTTATCCAGCAAGGTGCTCCCTGCATTGGTCTAGGGAGATAGAGAGAGAGACGGTTCGTGTTAACGATCTAAATGGAAGACATCGAAACGACTGCTTTTTTGTGGAGATGCTGACGGTTTGGACAAGACAGGGGCAGTTTAAAAAGAGGTGAGTTTTGGTGGAAGTGTCAACAAAAGCAGGGAAAAATCAATATTCATGGACTTTTCAACGATCTGTAGGAAAGAAAGAAATCGAGATGAATGTTAATGGAGTTGTTAATGATCTGTTTATTAAGAAATAAAAAAAGCTGAAATTTAATGGAGCTAGTCGTGATCTGTAGAAAAGAAAGCTAAAAGTTAATGGACCTGTTCATGATCCGAAAGAAAAAAAAAGAAATCTGAATCCTTTGCTTATAAAAAAAGAGAGAACAAAGAATGTAAATAGGCTTGGCAATGACGTTGCAACACAAAAAAGACAGATAACTTAATACTGACTGGTTAGCTGTACAGCTAACGTTTTGCAGATTAAACAGAAAGACAAGTCACTAATTGGATATAATAATATTTGTGTTATTAATTTTATCAATTTGTTAATAATCGTTAAAACATACACTAAAGAAAATTCGTTTCCTAGAATGCTATGCCACAAAATATATAGATTTATTAAGTGTTGTTAATGCTGCTAGTTCAGATATCACAACAAAATGTATATTAGTCATTTTCTGTACACTTAATTTAACGATTTATTTTAGTTTGAAATATATGTATTCAGACACACACACACACACACACAGAGAGAGAGAGAGAGAGAGAGAGAGAGGGAGAGAGATAAAGAGAGAGGCACGCTAATATGCGAACCTAAATAAGTTCTTTATGTGTTTATATTCATGCATATTTACTACTAACTTGTCATTGCGTTATGTACAAATTTGATTTCAAGTTTCAATTATCATTGATGTTAGTCTCGTCAATTACACTCAGCTCAAAAAGAGATCGTGCACGTTGGTTCCGGCCTCGAGTTGCATGTTTATGTACCCAGGTATAAATAGTTGAAAGCTTATGAAAACTCTTCTACGCCGCTACAATTTATTTATTTTTACTAAATAAAGCTTTGTCACGTGGACAACATAACCATTGGAACAACGAAATGTAAAGACGATAGAGGATAATAAGTCGAATAAGGTAAGGTGTTTGTCCAGCCCGTCAGTTTTTGGGACGTAAGTATGGAAGAAATACGAGCTAATGAGCTTCTTAATTGGTGGCAGGTTCAGCTGCTCATATTTCATCACGATTTTCTTTCTATGTATGTCCGTGCTATAAGCTTCATCTTATGAGAAACGAGGTGAGGATGAAAATGGTGGGTTGAGCTAATATAATGATCAGTATTGAGCTACCAGTTAGGATAGACACGCTTTAACTCTTACAGCAGGGGCCTGTTCTATTCTACCCATGGAACCAGTTTCATTGCAGTTAGGAAATACCTATATCCGCTCCACCACTTGTCACAGCATTACCCAAAATGCACAGGTAAGTTCCGTTAACAAAGTCGCTCCGTGTACGTCCTACTCAACAGTAGAAGCGGCGATTCCAAAACTCCTTAGTCGCCTCTTATATGTTTGGCAGGTGACAGTGGCTCTATTATTTTCTGCCCTCACCGTGGCGGCTCCGGTAGCAGGGTCCTAGAAACACGAAAGCTTCGCCGAATTAACTTAAGTCTAAGAATAAACAGGTCAATTGTCAACCTTGTGGTGTTGAACATAATCTCATAATCACCGGCATCATGACCATCACCATAATCATCATATTCACCACCACCATCATCATAATCACCACAATCATCATATTCACCACCACCATTATCATAATCACCATCATCATCATATTCACCACCACCATTATCTTAATCACCACCACCATCATCATCATAATCACTACCACCATCATTATGATCACCATTATCATGACCACCATCATCATAATCATGTTGATCACCACCATCACCATAATCACATGCACATGGACTTTTATTATGTTATCTTTATCTTCAGCATCCTATGCTACAATCTTGCAGCTCAAGAGATATACGATTTTTCTTGTTATATATTGTGAGGCTGGTACACGATTTTCACAAGCGGGTTCACTGTTGCATACCAAAAAGACATTTTCATGATCCAGTGGCATATCGTTGGTTGTCATCCGAAGCAAGGCAAGCATTGCACTCCCTAACGTGCTATCTTTCAAGCATAAATATTACTATATCGTTATTTTACTTAAACATTTGTTGCCGCGAGGCAACCGCCCCTCAGACCCTGGCATTATGCCCATGCCACGACCTACACATGCACTGCCAATTCAGCGAGCAAATTAATCCGTGAAAATTAAAATAACAGTCCTCCTGGTACAATTTAAGCTTCCATGAAGAATATAAAGAGTTGAAAAATAATGTCCCGGTCAGGCTTAGTTAGGAAATGAAGCAATGTATGCGACCATTGTAGCAGCTGGGGCATTCACGTGCAAGATCGACATCACCTCACAAACATTAGCTAATTAGTCAGATCACACACAACATTGATTCGTATGTGTGGCATTGTCTCGTATGCAGCAAACAATGTCAGCATATTTTGTCAGGCTGTTTTCTCAGTTGCTGAATCTGTCGAAAGAAGATCCGCTGCTCCGGCGGTTTAATAAACAACTAAGAGTATAATTGTAGTACTTGTACTACTGGATTCCTCTTATTTTTTTCTCTTTAGGCATTTGTCCTCTGAGCTTTTCTACTCCATTTCGAATGTGGAAGCCACCCTATTTCTGCTCTACATGCGACACGATCTGTCGCCAGCCCATTTGACTAATGGGTAAATCTTGGATAAATCTTTTATGGACGCCTTGCGAATATCTCTTTAACAAAGTTTTAGCTTGCCCTAGATCTCTTGTCATCCCTAAGTTCTCCTTACAATAACTGCCAAGACATGCGATTACTGTCTTTCCTTCCAACATTACACAGCCACCTTAGTCTTCGGCTTTGTGACGTTGTCTACATGGATGGAAGCTTAGCACATTGCATGATATGCGAGTTAGTTATTCTGTCCTGCCTTTTAATATTCAATATTTTGCGAGGACTGCGCATATGAAAATTGTTCAGTCTCCTGTCATGCCTTGAATAAGTAGCCCAAGTCTGAGACTCGTATAAGAGGACGTTAAACACACAAGTCTGATAAATGAGGATCTTTGTCAAGAGTGTTAATAATATATTTTTTCAAAGCCCATTGCATAAGTTTGTCAAATGTTGCAGCAGCCCTCTAGAAGTCCCTGAGTCTTTGTGAGGATAAAAATAGAAGTCAAGAGACTGCATTAAGGGGAAGTAACTTAATATCTTGAAGTATATAGACAATAGTTGTCAGCCCACAGTTCAAGGCTATCTGGTAGTCAGTTGACTATGAACGAAAGCTTCCTTGTCTCAGACAAACCCTCGCCAGCCATCCACAGAGACAGACGGGCTAGCTCTTGAAACAAAAATACAACGAGGGCTACAACAGAACAGAAGTCTGCAGCTGGAATGAGTTAGAATTAGATTAGCTAGTTACCAGATAAATAATTAGTAGCAGAAGATCCCTTGAGAAGAACTAGTTATACGAGAATTGATAAATGAGATATTTTTGGTCCGTACAGGACAGTGCTGAACAGAAGATGAGTTAGGACGAAACTGAATAGCATTTCTCGATAGCAATAATCCTGGACCAGGTTTGTGTTGTATCACTATCTTGGCAATGATGTTCTATGTAGCATACAACGTTTAATTAATGTGGAGAGCTAGACTGTCTAAATCGGCCGCCTGAGACCTTGACGTTCGTCTCTTTCATCGTACTGTCCAGTAATCCTTCAGACTATATTGTTCTTAAAGTCTACGAGACCAGTCAAGGTTTGCTGGGCAGCTTGCAGGCTTATATCACGGCCACCAAAGTACATTGCTAGACGGAATCAGAAGTAAATAATGAAAGATTTCTAAAATGATCCATCATTATTTGCTGATAACCATTAAAGAGCAATCAAAGAACGTACAAAAACTCGAATACCGATACAATCTCGAATGCAATCTCATTTCTCCATCAAACGACAACAAATTGTGGCATATATGTTTAATATAGCAGAAATGTGGAACAAATGCAAAGGGGTTCTGAGTAAAGGTCGAAGGTCTGACAAAGCGTTGTTGAAGAATTACAGTCTTCGGAACACTAATAGTCGAGGAATATAGATCACATAATCTTGATAGTTCATCAACTGCAAAGACAAATACATCTTGGTCAACCGATGTTGCACCGTCAGCAAAAAGAAGTTGATAGGAGATTATGCGGTTCTTGTTTTTGCTTTCAGCCGAGCTATTGTAAATAAGGAGCCACCAGGTCTTGTTTGAAAGTAAATGTCACTAACAGCTGTCATCATCATCGAGTGCCGTCTCCGCAACGAAAGTTGGCTACCATGGAGCGCCATTCTGCTCTGTCTCTTGCTTTGATGGTGCAGGTTGTCATAGGCTGATTTGTCCATCTTTTGATGTTACTCGTCCATGTTAGTCTTGGTCTGCCTCTGCCTCTTTTACCTTGTATTTTCCCCTCCAGGATTACTTTTAGTAGGCTGTTGTGTATTTTAACATGGCCCCGAAATCGCATTTGTCTTGTTTGAATTGTGGTTAGTAGTTCTCTTTTCATTTTTAGTTGTTTTAAGACTCCGTCGTTTGTTTTCTTTTCCTTCCATTCAATTCTACTTATTCTTCTATATATCCACATTTCAAAGGCTTCAATTCTCTGTTCTGTTTTCGTGTTTAATGTCCATGTTTCTGCACCATATAGAAATATTGAGAAGATGTAACAATTTGCTATTCTTAGTTTTAGCCCTGGTGTTATTTGTTTTGATGTTAGTATGTTCTTCATGGCATTAGAATTACTTTGTGCCATTCCTATTCTTTTGTTTATTTCAGTTGTACATTTTCCATCACTGATTATAGTATGTCCAAGGTAGTTGTAGTTCTGAACTGTCTCCAGGTCTATTCCTTCAATAACAGCAGTACCAAAAGTATTCTGTAAAAAAAAATAAAAACCATCGAAGAAGAGACAAATAGGGTAGAAGAGGTTTATCTTTCTCTCTTTCTCTAGATAAACAATAAATATATACTGCGAACTGTTAGATAAATCACTGAATTAAGTTCCTTCTTGACTCCATAGTTAACTTTAATAAAAGTGTTCGGATATATTTCCACTGAACTGTATAGTGACATGAAGTGAGACAAGAAGCTTGTGTAGTAAAGGGGCATTCGATATTCTACAACATTTAGAATTTGGCTCAGTTCACAGAATCGAAAGCCTTTGTGAGATCTACAAAGACAACGCAGAGGCTCCCCTGCTCCCTCTACTTTTCTTGTATTTGATGAAGTAAAAAAAAAAACAATGATCATTGTGACATAGACCTGCCAGCTCTGAACCCAGACTAAGTCTGAACCCACAAGAAGGATATGCTCTAACCGTTTATGCAGGCGCTTTAGAATAATCCTTATACAGGCCTTTCCAACTATACTTAGGAGGTAGATACCTCATATGTGGCCTTTGTTCTTATATAATGTCACGGTTTTCGCATCTCGAATGTCCTGAGCTATTCCACACGATTCCAGTATAGCATGGACATTTTACAAAGGTAAAAGTGTATCAACGTTTTCTTTAAACACTTCAGTGGAGATGCTGTCATTTCCTAGGGGTTTACCATAAACAAATAGAGGATCGCTTCATAGAAACTCTGTGGGTTTGTCATCAAATCCGTAACATGTTGGTAGTTATAGCTCAAGTGTACAAGGAGTGGATTTGCTGGTTCCTCTTGCGAAAGTTAGTTTGTTCTTGTTTGCGAAAGCCAGTTCTATACTTAAAGAGAAGTCTCGACTGAATTTTCTGTAAATATAACAGTTTTCCTATCTTCCACACAGATAGTTGTGTACTCTGGGGGGCCCCTCGCCAAACAGACAATAATTCTTCGACTTCAGAGCTACTCCCATTTTTGATCGTCCAGTTTTGACGTTTATTGCGTACATTTTTTCCCTACTAATTTTTCCCGAGTAGCGGCCATTTTAGCCTATTCTCTTCGATTTCCAACTTCCAAGAGTTTTTAACGTGCGCAGAATGCACGCGAGACGTACTGTTGTTACCGTAATTCGAAAGGACCAGACATCGGATCTCACTAGCCAGAGACCGACTGCGGGAGAGTAAATCTACGGAAGAACCACAGATCCAAAGTTAAACATTCCCACATCTGTGGTGGCAGTCGGACCCAGGATCTTCTTGTCCAGATATTGATGTCTTACCTCTAGACTACACACTCCCCCCCCCCCGACCCCCTATCACCCCTCCCCGAGTTAAGTTCTAGGAATAAAAAACAATGTAAAAGTCGACTCACAATCCCAGTTCTTTTGTCTTGACATTGTTCACCAGTTGCATCTTATAAGGGAGCTAATTTGTGTGTGTGTGTGTGTGCGCGCGCACAATATTCATGCGTACAACTACTTCAGTTTTTGCAAACATTTGTTTTCAGTCGCCCGTCACAGCAGCTGCCTGAACCGCAGAACACAGAGCTTATCATAACATAATGCAAACATGCATAACATAGTGATAAAGTGACAACATAATGTTTCATAGAAAATAGTCAGCAATGCTAAATAAATCCAAAGTTCTCAGTAAACGAACACAACTTAAACTATTCAACTCATGTGTGATACCAGTGATAACATATGGACGTAGAAGTTAGAAATTCACCACGACTTTAGATAGGACATTAAATGTCTTTGACAACAAAAGTCTTAGTTGGATTTCAAACATAGACTGGAAAGAATACATTTCAATTGAACTTCCGGTAAATATGGTGGATAGGCGGCAGGAACCATTAAAGGATATGTCTGAAAAGTGTTCCTTGTTGCAGTTTCCTCATATTCCAAGTCTGGCTTGTTGCAGGAGCTGCTGAGTTAAGTGCGCTGTGCACACCGTGAGCTGCGTGTTTCATCCGTTTTAATCGTGTTTCAATATTCCGATTGTTTACGATGAATGATGATATCGTATGACAGGGAACAGACGGTTGTGTTCACTTTCTGTGCGGTTTCGCCTTATTATGTCTTTTTTGCGTGTGCTGAGACTGCTATGATGGGGGATACAGCTACCTTTCTTTGTTTGGGAGATGAGATAGTAATTCGGATGATTCCACTGGCACGGGCGGTTGAGCAATTATGGATTTTAATTCGTTTGCAGTGATACCGGGGCCTTCCATAACCAAAACATTTCAATTGAACAGATGAGAGACGAATTGAAACAAGGATGCACATTGAGCCTTATAAGACGTTGGAATTACATCGGTCATGAGAATGAAAGAAGAAAGGCTTCCCCGTCAGGCATTCATGTGGAAAATAACCTGGCAACATAAAACAAGGTAGACCAAGAGAATCGCTAGGCAGAACAATTAATAGGGAAGGCTCAACTATGGAACTAAAAACAACCAAGAACTACAAGAATAAGAGAGAGAGAGAGAGAGAGAGAGAGAGAGAGAGTGAGTGAGAGAGAAGGAGAGCGAACAATTAGAAATACATGTATAAGAAGTAAAATAATTAGAAAAGAAAAGAAAGATACGAGGTGGGAAAATGAGAAAATAGATTAAAGGCTAGCTACAGCTCCGAGAGCTAAAATTTAATCGCGAGTCCGTGCTTCAAACATTTGTAGAGACGGACAGGAAGGGGATTAGCTTAATAAACCTTCGGTTAGAGCTGTGGCACATTGGACACAACTCGGGCTGCATGGATGGAACATCGTAGCATAGTTTGATAGATGGAAATAGAAACCGTTCTGACATTTAAAGTGGACATTGTTTGTTGATAATGTTTAATGGACAATCGCAGGAAGGGAGGATCTTCTGTGTTGTTTGTGTGGGCAAATGAAGGAAAGAAGCTAAAGAGAGGTGGTTGTTTATCTTTAATGGACAAATGAAGGAAAGAAGCTAAAGAGAGGTGGTTGTTTATCTTTAATGGACAAATGAAGGAAGGAAGCTAAAGAGAGGTGGTTGTTTATCTTTAATGGACAAATGAAGGTCATGAATGAGTGCTTGTTGTTTATCTGTAACAGACGAAGGAAGGAAATGTAAGAGTGTTCATTAATTATGTTTAATGGACAAGTGAAGGTAATGAACAAGCGCTCATTAATTATGTTTAATGGACAAGTGAAGGTAATGAACAAGTGCTCATTAATTATGTTTAATGGACAAGTGAAGGTAATGAACAAGCGCTCATTAATTATGTTTAATGGACAAGTGAAGGTAATGAACAAGTGCTCATTAATTATGTTTAATGAACAAGTGTTCATTAATTATGTTTAATGAACAAGTGCTCATTAATTATGTTTAATGGACAAGTGAAGGTAATGAACAAGCGCTCATTAATTATGTTTAATAGACAAGTGAAGGTAATGAACAAGCGCTCATTAATTATGTTTAATGGACAAGTGAAGGTAATGAACAAGTGCTCAATGATTATGTTTAATGGACAAATGAAGGTAATGAATAAATGCTCATTAATTATGTTTAATGGACACGTGAAGGAAATGAAAGCGTATTTGTTTATGTTTAATGGACACGTGAAGGAAATGAAAGCGTATTTGTTTATATTTAATGGACAAATAAAGCTAGTGAGTGCTCTTTGATTATGTTTAATGGACAAGTGAAGGAAATGAAAAAGTACTTATTTATGTTTAATGGACAATTAAGCTAATGAAAGAGTACTTGTTTATATTTAATGGACAAATAAAGCTAATGAGTGCTCAATGATTATGTTTAATGGACAAATGAAGGTAATGAATACATGCTCATTAATTATGTTTAATTGACACGTGAAGGAAATGAAAGCGTATTTGTTTATGTTTAATGGACAAATTAAGCTAATGAAAGAGTACTTGTTTATGTTTAATGGACAAATTAAGCTAATGTGTGCTCTTTGATTATATTTAATGGACAAGTGAAGGAAACGAAAGAGTACTTATTTATGTTTAATGGACAAATTAAGCTAATGAAAGAGTACTTGTTTATATTTAATGGACAAATAAAGCTAATGAGTGCTCTTTGATTATGTTTAATGGACAAGTGAAGGAAATGAAAGAATACTTGTTTATGTTTAATGGACAAATTAAGCTAATGAGTGCTCTTTGATTATGTTTAATGGACAAGTGAAGGAAATGAAAGAGTACTTATTTATGTTTAATGGACAAATAAAGCTAATGAGTGCTCTTTGATTATGTTTAATGGTCAAGTGAAGGAAATGAAACAGTACTTGTTTATGTTTAATGGACAAATTAAGCTAATGAGTGCTCTTTGATTATGTTTAATGGACAAGTGAAGGAAATGAAAGAGTACTTATTTATATTTAATGGATAAATTAAGCTAATGAAAGAGTATTTGTTTATGTTTAATGAACAATTTAAGCTAATGAAAGAGTATGTGTTTATGTGTAATGGACAAATTAAGCTAATGAAAGAGTACTTGTTTATGTTTAATGGACAAATTAAGCTAATGAAAGAGTACTTATTTATGTTTAATGGACAAATTAGGCTAATGAAAGAGTACTTGTTTATGTTTAATGGACAAATTAGGCTAATGAAAGAGTACTTGTTTATGTTTAATAGACAAATTAAGCTAATGAAAGAGTACTTGTTTATGTTTAATAGACAAATTAAGCTAATGAAAGAGTACTTGTTTATGTTTAATGGACAAATTAAGCTAATGAAAGAGTACTTGTTTATGTTTAATGGACAAATTAAGCTAATGAAAGAGTACTTATTTATGTTTAATGGACAAATTAAGCTAATGAAAGAGTACTTGTTTATGTTTAATGGACAAATTAAGCTAATGAAAGAGTACTTATTTATGTTTAATGGACAAATTAAGCTAATGAAAGAGTACTTGTTTATGTTTAATGGACAAATTAAGCTAATGAAAGAGTACTTGTTTATGTTTAATGGACAAATTAAGCTAATGAAAGAGTACTTGTTTATGTTTAATAGACAAATTAAGCTAATGAAAGAGTACTTGTTTATGTTTAATGGACAAATTAAGGTAATGAAAGAGTACTTGTTTATGTTTAATGGACAAATTAAGCTAATGAAAGAGTACTTGTTTATGTTTAATGGACAAATTAAGCTAATGAAAGAGTACTTGTTGATTGTATTTCATGAACAAGGTGATGAACGTAATGAACAAGTTCTCGTTGATTATGTTTAATGAAGAAAAGAAAGTAATGAAAAGAGTGTTTGAAAGAAAAAATGAAGGATGTGATGGAACATGTGAGAGCTAATGAAGAAAAATTATGAAAATAATTTAGAATGAGTTAGCATGAGAGAGAAAGAGAGAGAGAGAGAGAGAGAGAGAGAGAGAATGTGGAAGATTTGGGCGCATCGTCTCAGATCCGTGAACGTAATAGCGTCACAAGCGACTGATTCAGAAATAACCTTCTCTTTGTACCACGGCAGCTACACTGGAAAGCGATGCCAGGACACACAAAACGCAGGACTTTTACTGTGGATCTTCCCTTCCAAGCTGATCACGTTTCCATTAAACTCCACGTCTACATTGTTCATTCTGAACTTTGTTCCTTCTGGTTAGTGAGATCCGATGTCTAGCCCTGTCGAATTACGGCAAAAAGGGGAGGTCTCGCGTACATTCTGCGCACGTTAAAAACTCTTGGTAGTTGGAAATCGAATAAAAAAATAGGCTAAAAACATTGTTCCATTGTTCCTTCTGTTATGTTCCTTCATTGCTGAGGAGGGGATCTGAGCACTTATGGACATGTTCGGAGTGCAATGATGATAACCCGCAAATAACTCAATTGTTACTTCTTCACGATCATTTCTCTCCCTCTTTCTCTTGTCCTCTTCTATACTTTTATAAATCTACCTTCACTTCCCCACTTCGGTGATAGATTTAAAATGGTTTTGTCAAATCGTTTCAAGCTACAATTAACATTTCCTCAACTCTTCGCCGAGCACGTCTTCGACAGACCTCCATTAATCCTGCCCTGGGCTAACCTTCCCACTGCTATTATTCTATTCCAAGTCCCTTTCAGATCTGTTTCAAACTCTCTCTTATTATTGTACCACATTGTCATTTCCTGTTTACATTTTTTTTCTTGAGGATTTTAAAATAAGAAACTGCTTTCCTGTAGTTTTCTCAACATACGCCTTGCAGGTTTTTTTCTCACTGCACAAAAACATCAACTAACGTCATTTCGTTAAACGTCGTTAAAAAAGACACAAATAACTTTTAAATATACTGTACATAGGCACTCCTAGCTTGACTGTGATATATTCTGTAAATGACCATCGTAGGCGCATGTTTGCTTGTTAGCGTTACTTGGTTTGTTGGTTCTCTTCAAACGTTCATTTAGAAGCCTATACTGAATTGGTTTATCCATCAACATCATCAAGTACCGTGCCCGCTGACGTAGGTGATCATGTCTCTCCACAACTTTCGATCTCGACAGTTATTTATCATTTCTGTTGTTGACCTTTTGCAAAGTCATTCCATTAAGCTGTCTGGTATCCATTCTCTTTGCTTCCCTCTGTATCTTCATCCCTCGATTTTTCCAGTTGTTACAATATATTCCAGCTGTTCCCTTCACATTACATGTCCAAAAAATGACGATTATTTCTTCATAATATTGTACATTCAGCTGGGCTAATTAAAGTAGAATAGGATGGAGCCAACTTGAATCACATAATGAAGAGTGGAAACTGTCGAAACATGTTGAACATGTCGGAACGTTCTGACTGTAGTCAACTCTCAGACAATATTAATTGCCTATACTGACCGAAGCTGTAGCTTACTTGAAGCTTCCAAATGACACCAAGATGTGATCACCTCCTTTTAAATGATCTCTTATCCTATGTAATTCAGTGTTTCTTAATTTGTTGCATGTATTTCCATCATTATCTTTGTCTATTTTGTTTTACTTTTGGCATCAATTTACCGCGATACTCTTTCCGCAATATTCATTTTGTTTATCGAACACAAGACACAGGCAGGAAATCAAGTAGGAGCATCAAAGGAAGAAAACAAGTAGGAGCATCAAAGGAAGAAAACAAGTAGGAGCATCACAGGAAGAAAACAAGTAGGAGCATCAAAGGAAGAAAACAAGTAGGAGCATCAAAGGAAGAAAACAAGTAGGAGCATCAAAGGAAGAAAACAAGTAGGAGCATCAAAGGAAGAAAACAAGTAGGAGCATCACAGGAAGAAAACAAGTAGGAGCATCAAAGGAAGAAAACAAGTAGGAGCATCAAAGGAAGAAATCAAGTAGGAGCATCAAAGGAAGAAAACAAGTAGGAGCATCAAAGGAAGAAAACAAGTAGGAGCATCAAAGGAAGAAAACAAGTAGGAGCATCAAAGGAAGAAAACAAGTAGGAGCATCAAAGGAAGAAATCAAGTAGGAGCATCAAAGGAAGAAAACAAGTAGGAGCATCAAAGGAAGAAAACAAGTAGGAGCATCAAAGGAAGAAAACAAGTAGGAGCATCAAAGGAAGAAAACAAGTAGGAGCATCAAAGGAAGAAAACAAGTAGAATCTGTGGCTACAGGAATAGGGAATGACACAAAATGTAACGACGTTGAGGCCCAAAAATGACCTTTCACAAGGACAAAGACAATACAAACATACAAACATAAACTTCTTCTTTCCTTCCTCATCTGCCTTTCAGTGTCGAGGGGAGATATAATTTGCGGTCTTTTGCTCTTCTGTTCGCCTCTGCTGCTGTTATGTTTCCTAGTGCTTCTAATATTACCATCGACCCATCTTTTAGGGTGGTCGACCCTTGGGTCTGGTGTTCTCACAACTTTTGTTGAAGGCTCGTTGTGTTGTGTTTTGTTTTTTTTCTGCCTTGTCACGTGGCCAAACCATTTTATCTGTTGTTTCCTTATATATTCTATAGCGGGGGCTTTTCCTAGCTTTTTTTTCTCAGTTCTTCATTTCTGATCTTATCTCTCAGACTGTTTCCTGTCATTCGTCCAACACATTTCATCTCTGTAGAGGTTATTTTTCTTATTGTTCTTGCATCTAGGGTCAAGGTTTGGCATTGGTAGCACAACGTTGGGATGAAGATTGTATTGTATAGTGCTCGTTTTGCCTCCAGAGTTTTTTCCTTGTTGGACAATAGTGGTGAAACAGAAACTAAGATCTAATATATAATAACTATAACATAAGTATCTAAGTTAGGATATGCGAAGCACCTAAAACATTTTCAACAACCACTTTCAAATATAAATGAGAAATAGAATACGTACACCACAATAACAAATGATATCTACCGCGTGATCATGTCATGTGATCGACCTCGCACATGGTACAATAGTCTGAGACACGATGTGTACCATATACAGAGAAAGTATTGATGAAGTGCCAGCATCCAGACTGAATCCACGAAAAGCTTTATGTTGGATGTTGGAAAGCGTCTTTATCATCTATCTATCTAGTGTACATTCCATCCGAAATCGGTCTTTGTTACCAAGCACCAGACATTGAACAGGACCTCCTTTGTATCTCGCCACATGTCTCTGTTCTGTACGAGTTATTCAATCTTAGCAAGGAAACTGATGCTTGCTCTTGTTGCCTCTCACCTTAGTTTTCTTGTTAGCGCTTCTCTAGGTCAGCCTCTTTTTCCTTTACTCCCAGGTTTCCATTTGAGGACTTGCTTTGAGAATCTCTTGTTATTTTTCCTCATCACTTGGTCAACATATGATCACCTTAATCATTAATATACCATATATAGAAATATTTGTTTATGTCCCTCTTTGAAGACATTTTAAAAGTCGAAGCTTTGCATTTGCTTTGTCTTGTCTTACACATACAAGTTGAAACATCCTTTTGTTTGTATGTGGTTGCACTGGCATTAGCATATCGCAGTTCCACGTGGCTTACATATCTATTTCCAGAGCTTGATCAAACTGCTGGTATAATCAGAATCATCAATTTGGGTGTCTAAAAGCTTTATTTCAACCCTCAGTTTTCTAGTAAAAGGTTTGCATCCAATAATTGTTGATAAAGAGTCATGATGCTTGTAGCGGTGGCAGTACTGAACGCTTCTAATAAAGAGCTCAAGTACTTCAATTCCGACACAATGCGGCCTGCCTGGACCTTTCATTTGGATGGAATCCACCACACGGGACAGCACAGTCTCTCCAGCTAAGTCATTTTAAATATACTTTTATAGATACATAATTTACTTTTCACTCTTTAGTTTTCAGCTCCTCATCATTTCTCAATACTTACGATTTTATATATCTCTACACTTCACCTATCTTCCAACATGTGACACATCTCTTCTTCATTTCATCATTCTATCTCTCATCTCTCTGTCCACCTCTCCCTAACTTTATCATTCGACATGTAGCTAGAGATATTTGTGCCTCACCGTTTGTTGTCGTTGTCCCCGTATTCCGAAGAAGGCCGCAGGCCGAAACGTCAGTATTTTGTTGTGTTCCTTCTATGGGAAGCTGTCGCCATACCTCGAGTGTATACCACGCCCTACTACTGGCTCCTCCTGCTCTTGTCTTAAGGAATGAATAACACAATTCCGATGTCATCTTTGTCGAGAGTAAGCCCACAGTCAGTGCCAGAGCTTTCAGCGAGCTTATTGGCTATTTCATTATCATGTACACTAGCGTACCTTGGACAGTACACCCATGTTAATGCGTTCACTATGGAGTCAGACAAGAACTGCATCCACTCCTGCCGCAGACGCTGTCTGTCAATCTTCTGTTGCATACCTTGCGAGTCAGTCATCAAGACTGCGTGATCCACAGTTTGTGTAACCAACCATGTTATCACCACCGTTGCTGCTTAATTTCGGCTGGGACAGCCAAGCTAAAATATCTGACGTAGAAGTCCTAGTATTTCACCAAGACAAGGACAACCAAATTACAAAATCTATTACATATTGACCCACTATTTTACTACAACTACAACGAGAATGGAACGCGCTAATAAAAAAGCTGATATAGAAGACATAGTATTCCGCAACCATTAGGACGGACACACAATTTATCTCCAGCAGGATCTGGAAAATCAGGGAAAGCGACTGCACATTCTACCCATCAAGTGGAACATTGTTTGGAGGAGATACACCAGCCATTAATAGCACATCCTTTCCACCGTGTTGAAACCAACTTAACAAAATTTACATTTTTTTGTTTTGTTTATTTCCCTACTCGAAAGTTATGCCCACTCTAAATTTTGTAACTTCCAATAAAACTGTTGTTTGCGATAAACGATGTGCATTAACTTCATTTGCATTTCCGTTTCCAATAACACAGACCTCCATTGATTGACATGTGCATGTGGCATTCCCAGACACATCCAAATAAAAACAAATGGCTCCTAAGTGAATAATAACGATGTTAAAAAATACCTGGTTTAGACATCTTCTTCTATATGCCAAGAGGCTTCAAAAAATGAGAAACTATTTTCGTGAAACTTTATCTATTCCATTATACAGTTGAATACAAATATATCAGGAAAAATCATGACGTTTACAACTCTTCGTCAATACAGTAACAAAAGAGTGGCATATTGTGGATTATATATTCCACGTTTTAACGAAGGCAGTATAGAAACAACAATAATAAATACAATATCAATAATAATGATGGAACACTACGTCAAAGGACGGGGAGTGAACACCATTGCTAAATTTCTGTATTTCAAAAACGGAAGAAAAATAATTACAAACCAGTTACGGTCAATGAAATGCTAAACAACTTTTTCTAACGAAGAGAGACAAGGGCTAAAATCTGCGAAACAGACGATTTTAGTAAAAAAAAATAAAGAGTCGAATTCAAGCATGAAATGTAATGTTTCCCGTGGAAGATTACTTTTAAACAAGGTCTTGTAAAAGAGATATAATCATTTTAACAAATATTATTGACAATTATTGCTGTTTAGGAGAGTTCTAGATAATGTAAACCGAAAGTTAAAAACAAGATATAAAAACACATAAAGATCCTAATTGGAAAACAAAAGAAAAACAACACATTAATAATTATTACAATGCAAAATAAATTATTCTGCTAAGAATAAGAGAGAAACAACATTAATTCAAGGAACAATGTAGTACTGCCAGTGCCAGATCTGGACTCTAGATCCAAGAACAATTACAAAAATAACCAGTACCGAAAAGAAATGTGTTAGACGAATGACATGAAATAGTCAGAGAGATAAGATAACAAATGAAGAACTAATAAAAGAACTAGGAATAATAACCGCCGTAGAGTGTACAAAATTAACAAATAAATAAAGAAGTTTAGCCACATGATAAGACAGAAGAATCAAAACACAATACAGCGAATCTTTATTAAATGTTACCAGAACACCAGACTCAAGGGTCGACTACGAAAAAGATGAAATGATGAATATTAGAAATACTATGAAACATACCAGCAGCACAGGCAATAGAAGAGCAACGGGATACAATATATTTTGTCATAATTCTTTTGAATCGTCAGAAGTAATGGTCCGGAGCCGAAGAGTTAAATGTTCGCGCTCTGACAGCCATGCACATCAACTAGCCTTCTCTATTAAAAATATGACAGTCACCTTCTCTAATAACAGCACAGCCAGTCTTCTTCTCTAATAACCGCACAGCCAGTCATCTTCTCTAACAACGGCACAGCCAGTCACCCTCTCTAATAACCGCACAGCCAGTCTTCTTTTCTAATAACAGCACAACCAGTCACCTTCTCTAATGAACGTTCAGCTAGTCATCTTCTCTAATAACCGCACAGCCAATCACTTTCCCCAATATCCGCACATCCAGTCACCTTCTCTAACAACTGTACATCCAGTCACCTTCGCTAATAACCGTACAGCCGGTCACCTTCGCTAATAACCGTACAGCCAGTCACTTTCTCTAACAATTGTACATCCAGTCACCTTCGCTAATAACCGTACAGCCAGTCACGTTCTCTAACAACTGTACAGTCAGTCACCTTCTCTAACAACTGCACAGTCAGTCACCTTCTCTAATAACCGTACAGTCAGTCACCTTCTCTAACAACTGCACAGTCAGTCACCTTCTCTAATAACAGTACAGCCAGTCACCTTCTCTAACAAATGCACAGTCAGTCATCTTCTCTAATAACCGTACAGACAGTCACCTTTTCTAATAACCGTACAGCCAGCCGCCTTCTCTAATAACCGTACAGCCAGTCACCTTCTCTAATAACCGTTCAGCCAGTCACCGTCTCTAACAACCGTACAGACTGCCAACTTCTCTAACAACTGTACAGGCTGTCAACTTCTCTAATAACCGTACAGCCAGTCACCGTCTTTAACAACCGTACAGCCAGTCACCGTCTCTAACAACCGTACAGGCTGTCAACTTCTCTAACAACTATACAGCCTTGACTGAAGTAGCTCATCTATATATCTATGTTTAGCTGTTTTACTGTTGCCGTCTTTGAGATCAGCGCACCTGTGTTTTTTCATTGTCCGGAGCTCTCACCTGACCTGGACAACAAAAATCTCCTCCAGTTACAGAACCTCAAAGACACCTCAGTGTGTTAACCACTCATGTCGCTGTTATCTATTCTCAAACCTCCTCAGCATCGACATAGCATTTGACAGAAAGAACCAGGCCGCAGAGTCTGTTCCATGAAGATCAGAAATGTGGTTTTGGTGCCCGTAAAAAAAAAAAATTATCCTTACGACACATAGTACCATTGCTGGTGTATGTCGGGGGAAAGGGGGGGGGGGGGCAACGATAGAGCGATAAAGGCCGCTTGGTCAAGCAGTCGCCACGACGTGTGAGATTCAGGATTTTTATTTGACCCCCGATAGAAAAGATCCTTTCTGTCTACCGCGGGCTTCGAGCAGCGTACGTCAGCTTTTCAGCCAGCGGAACAGTGGTTTTAGCCGCACGGCCACGCGCACCCCTTTGGTGCCCGTGTGATAAAAATTACCTGCTTAGTTTGATAATAACATCACCATCATCATCATCATACCCATACCACCACCATAATCATCGTTATCATCGTCATCACTATCATCATAATCGCATCATCATCACCACCATCATAATCCTATCATCATCATCGTCGTCGTCATAATCACCGTCATCACCATCAACATCATTATCACCATCGTCATTATTTTTAATGATCGGTTGCCGACAAGTAATGTTCCGATGACTTTATTCTAACATTTGTTCGTGTCTCGTTTCCTGGAAAATGTATATCATTTAACAATGTCTAGCTTGAGAAGTTTCTTTCATTATTTGTTAGACACATTCTTAGCTAAGTTAACAGTTGTCTATTGTTAGAAAAACTCGTTTAAAAAAATGAAACAATAAATTAATTTCACAGGAAGGTGCTTCTCAAATTGACGTCGGTAAACCATTTCAAAACATTAATTACTAAACCTACCAGGCACATTTGGTTTCGTACATTCAATTTCATTTATTTTTTTTTTAAATCAACGATTGTAAGAAATATCTAATAACTTTAACATTTGTTTCGTTACTTAGTAACTTAAAGTTAAAAAATTACAATTCCTACTTTGTTTATTTTTTCATGTCATTTCATCTTTTTTCTTTCATTTACGTTGTTGTATTTTTTTTTTTTTTGCCGGTACATTGTATTGCTTTATTATGTCGTAAATTCCCTCAATCCATCTTCTTCTTGTTCTATCTCTATATTTTGTTTTTTCCATTTAGTTGTTAAAAGCTTTTGAAGCTCATTTCTAAAAATAGAAATTTAAAATCAAACACTGCACGAGTAAAAGAATGGAGCTACTGAAGACATGAATATGAATGTGTGTAATCAGCGGCGTCTGGAATCATCAGTATTTTTATTCTTAACCATCTGATAGAAGACATAGAAAATTTGGAGTTACTTAATGGTCCCTTCTACTAAATAATCAACTCATTCTTTACATTCACTTTTTTCTTATTTACAATTACAGTGTGAACGTTTCTTCCTTCTCTTTCATTCGCCGTTGACACCTTTCAGTGTTGACGGGTATAGAGTGTTCGTATTTAGTGCTCGGTGATTTGTTTCATGCTTACTGATAGTAGAAATGTTTGTTTGTTTTTTTTATTTTCCTGAATAATATATTTATTATTCACCGTTGGCTTGCTGAACGATTCGTGGAGTAAGGACGAAAACAAAATTGACAAGTTTACGTGTTCCATTGTTCTGGGTTAGTCCATAACCATCTCTCGCCAAAACGTGAAGGCTCATCTTGGTTCATATCACGTGTCCATTGATCCGCTATGGCCTTTAGTTGATTTTTTCCCCTTATCTTGAAAACTTTGGTTGTCATGTCACGATGTCACTGTAATCTCCTACTAATACCATTACCCGTAACCCTCAATTTTGAAGCCATCGATAATATTTAATTTTACAATTATAATTGACGCAACTGACACATACAACAATATTAAAGAGGAACGATTAGTACTAGAAATAAAATAGGTATAAATTAAATACAGCCGACAGAACGGACAGAAGAAAGAAATAAACACAATTGGGTGACAATGTAAACAGCACAAAGCAATGAGCCTTCTTTCCCTTATGTTTTATTTTTTTTTTGTAGTTCATATACGCCATTGATCTCGACAAATTGATTACAAATTACCGCAGGTGGCACGTGTTCAGCTGAATGGTCGTTATTTTGTCGAGAAGACTAATCTATACGTTTGTTCGTTGATTGCTGTAACACACTGAAGAAATTGTGCTTTGAATACAGCATCTCTCAAAAGTAAGTCGTTAAATTAATGTTTCTTTCTTACAAAAAGTAACATTTTAAAAGGTCTCCCACACGTGGTCATAACTGAATCATGTGTAATGGCAATACAGTCTGTTTTGTTTCAGCCCTCGGGTGTAATGAAGCCTAGAGAGAAAAATGTGGTGCTTTTGTCAGAGCTATCGTGATTTACTTCTTTCATTTGTGCTGAAGTCGGATGTGTTTGACGCAAATATCACAGTTGTACTGCAAACCACAACACAACGCAGACACGCCCACTTAACGTCCTTTTAAGGGCGGATGACGTAGAGGTGTGATCTTTTAGTCATAGGGTGAACGCAAGCAAGCAAGCACTTCTTTGATAGTAATTTGAGTGGTACTTCATTTTGGCTACTCCATAATTTTCAGTCTTCCTTTTTTTTTTTTGCAATTTGTTATTAGTGATTGTTATGGGCGTTTGTTTCCTTTCAGTCGTGCTATGATCACCATATCCATTTCTAACAATGGACGAAGTAAGTTATCATGATTATTCATATCCCACTTGTAACTAATGTATGTTATCGCTCCCCTGAACCACCAGGGGTACACACTTCGCCATCTGCTAACCTCTCGAACATTTATGGGTCCGTCTCAAGTCTCTGTGATGTAAACTCCACATTTATTTACGAGGACTGAGGCTCTGCACGGGAATATTTCACCTTTTGCTTTTAAAGACGATTTTTCTTATAGACTTTGGAATATTTTAATGAACAATGTTACAGTTATTACTGTTCTTTCAGTACAATTTACTTAAGTCATTTCTTTATTTCAAATACCACTGCTCATTACTTACAAAATATAAATCCCAGAAACTATAAATCTATTATTTTTGCAAATTGTCAATTTTCTCAGCCGATGTAATAGCACTGAACAACAATCTAGAACTAAAATATACGTAGTTTCCATTAATTAATATTAATGGTGCTACTTTTACATCTCTTATAATTACTCACTAAGTTATAACAGATATCAATATTAATTACCTCTATTATATTATAAATTTACTGAATAGAATAGGACGAATTGGATAAAAATAAAAGAAAGCAAACGATGCGGTCTTAAAACAACTATAATGAAAAGAGAACTAAACACAATTCAAAAAAAGACAAATGAGTTTTTGGAGCATGTTAGAAGACACAACAGCCTATTAAAAGTAATATTAGAATGGTAAATACAAGGCAAAAAAGGCAGAGGCAGACCGAGACAAACATGAACGAGTAACGTCAAAAGATGAACAAGTCAGCTTATGGCAACCTGCACTACAAAGAGAAGCAACATACAGAGCGGAGTGGCGATTCATGGTAGCCAACCTTCGATGTGGAGACGACACTTAATGATGATAATTATTACTACAGCCTGAGCTTTTATTCTCTTAACAATTTTTGCCGGAATTCTATGCTCTCATCTAATAAAGCGATAAAACACCATGCCTTCGAAACTCGTCTAAGATGCTAACATTTATCGTTGTCTTCAACAGTAACATGAGAATGTCAATAACAGCAGTACTTGTTTTCAGTTACACATAAAATATCTAGTTCGGGAATGTTTCATTTGTAAATATTTAATGAAATGCACTCCCAACCTTCAGACTGAAAAAAAAAAAAAAACGATGACTAGAGCTACCATAATTTCATGTTATTGAAACTATCTATTGTCCTTTCGAGCCGAAGACGGCACATTAGAGCACAAATTCTACACTCTCTATGCCTAACGATCTACCATGTATCAGACAATGCACAGGACCTACATCTTATCTCGCCATGCGTTTCCGTTCTGTGCGAATTGTTCGATTTTGGCAAAGGGTGCTGATAGCCTGTTGCTTCAGCGTTGTTTTTAGTATATCTTTAGACCGGCCTCTCTTTTTTAACCCTCTGTTGAACTACATTATCTAATGATAGAACAAATTTATCACAACTACTACAACTACCACTACTACAATAAAATAGTATTACCACTACTACTGCTTCTACAAATATTACAACTAATACAAATGTTACTATAAATCCCAATAATATCATTATACACTGACTATAATCCCTTTAACTACTACCATTGCTGCTACTACCATTACTACAACTACTGCTTGTACTGCAGTTATTACTCAACTACTACTAATCTTACTACTACTACTACTATTACTACATTTACAACTCTTCATACAACTGACTACTATTTTATCACTACCTTTACTAATAAAAATAAAGCAACAGATGCTATTACTGAACTATTTGCTCTTGTTTACATGCTGTTTAATCTTGCGAATAACAAAAAATATATAAATGTCGACGGTAAAGTCATTAATTGTGCATTTTTACGAATATCTGAAACCTCTTTAAAGATTAAAAGGCAAAGTAACCGAGTAACATATCGCAGCGGAGGGAATTATTCTACCTATCTATATATCTGTCTATCTATTGACCTTTCAAGCCGTTGCCGACCCACTGGGCATAAACCCAGATACTCTTTCTCTTATCTAAATTTTTATTCCAGCAGTTTTCAATCCTTGTAAAGATATTTTATCAAATCTCGCCATTTGTCTCTGTTCTGTGCAAGCAACTCTATCTCATTGAGGGAGATGATTCCTGCTGTTCTTGCCTCTCTGATTGATATTCTTTTTAGTATCTCTCTGGGTCGGCCTC
Organism: Megaustenia siamemsis; assembly: GCA_032433765.1. NCBI lineage: Eukaryota > Metazoa > Mollusca > Gastropoda > Stylommatophora > Ariophantidae > Megaustenia > Megaustenia siamemsis. The sequence continues at coordinate 35,023,040 of JAVIAB010000125.1, forward strand.
GTTTCCTCTTACCTGTTGTTTCCCAGATGAGGGCTTGCTTTGTTATTCGGTTATTATCTCTCCGCATCACATGTCCAACATATGACCATCGTCTTTTCTTTATTACTGAAGATATTAGTGGTTGACTGACGATTTCTCTAATTTCCTCGTTTGTTTTGTATTCGTTCCACACACTATGCCAGGTATTTTCCGTAGACATTTATTTTCGAATGTTTTCAACTTTGTTTCTATGTCTCTTGGTGTTTTCCAGCTCTCACATGCATATGTTGGGGTTGATAGTACGTTTGATTTGAATAGTCTAAGTTTGTGCTGATGAGTTTTGATTTCCACAACTTTTCAAGCCTTCTGAAAGAAAATGCTGCTTTAGCTATTCTAATTTCTTTACTTGCATCCCCTTCCCGATTAATGTGACTACCAAGATAGATAAAGTGAGGGAAGTATTAAATTCCACATATTAGAATATACAATTTGGAGGTTTGGAGGGTTGGTCCATGCTCTTCTCAACTACTATTACTTTGTCAGTATTCCGTTGTCAGGTGAGTCTAATGAAAAGCAGTAAGATGGGATCAAACGCACGTTCACTTTATCATCAAGCCAACGCGTTACCACTGAGCTTCTAATGCTCTCAAACCTCTTTCTTAAGTCTACCATTAAAGGAACATGTACATGGATGCTTTTCAAGAACTTCTTGTCCAGTCATCACATTCGATTGTTACTTTCACTGCGATTTTTATATTAATCAATTGTTTCAATATTTTCGATTATTCTGACTGTGCCAACTATCATATCTTTTTATATAATTCGAATTATTAGCTAAACTTGCCAAGAAATCTTATTCGTGGAAGTTTCCTGTTCTCGGCGTATGCTAATTCGCTGTGTTCGGCTTAAGCAGTTTTCTCTGCCAGATATGAATGCAAATGATACACACTGTCTTTCGCTGATACTAGCGACTGGTTAATGGTAGAAACGACAGTGTATCACTGCATGTGTTTATAGTACTACTGTATCGTTTAATATACACGTTAAATTATGTCAGCGTGGGCAACAATTGGAGCTGTGCTGGAATTGATCTTATCAGATACACTCAAACCTTTCTAAATACGCTGAGAATGTGATCATCAAACGATAACAGGACAATTGACAAGGCTAAGCTTAGTGGGAGTGAAATGGAAAATGATGACGTAAAATAGAGTTGCTACTTTCAGATATAGGCACAGACATTAGGCCATTTTAATAATTGCTAGCATCACAGATTGGTCAGAACAATTTGGGTAGATGAGAGGTATTTGTGAACGTTTGTGTATAACTCGAAGGTCATTAAAAGGATGCAAATGATAAGTTCAATCACGACCATTGTAGGCAGGTACACGTTTGTCAAATTGTTATGTTTTGCAGGCGGACAACTGCGGACTCATTAAACGTATGCACAAATAGTTGTTGGCCAAACAGGCATATATCGTGTGGAGAAGAGGATACGGACAAAAGAAATGATTACATGCAAGATGCGGATTGTGGTAGCGTGGGATAACAACAAGACTTGAGAATGAAATGCATGACGATACAAAGAACACGAGAGAACGAGAGAGAGAGAGAGAGATAATCTATCAAATTGGTGTGATAAATCTACGAGATGACGTTAAATGGAGTGTGAGCTAAGAAGAGGGCGTAAAGTAAAGGAAGAGGGTTTGAAAAATGAGTAAAATAAGAAATAGAAGAAGAGAAAGAATGAAGAGAAGGAGAGGGGGTGGTAAGGATAAGAATAAAGGGCCGGAAAAAAGACATTGTCGTAAAAGTGGTAGCAACAGCAAATGCTGCATTAGAAGAATTGGATGGAATAAGATGACAGAGGAATAATAATAATACGAAAAGAAGATTGATAAAGAAAAGAAAAGGAAGATGAAAAATGGCAACATAAAATAAGAAAAAAAAGAAGAAAAGTGAAAGAAGAGGCACGCACTGTTGTCCATATATTTATAAGCAATCATCATCATCACAAATGATGACATTCTCTTCATTATGAGCAGAAGTGATATTCATAATTTTACCAATGATCTAATTGGATATATTCAGTCTAAAACAAAAAAATTGGACTCTCATTCTATGCTATACAGTTACATCAACAAATGGTTCAAATCGCTATACCACTTTCATCTTAAACCCATCCATTCTTTAAATTATTGCAAAGTAAGAATCTACATGAACATTTGTATTTTATAAGAAACGTTTAATATTTAAACATTCTAGTAGAACTGGACGAACAAACATTCTAGTAGAACTGGATGAACAAACATTCTAGTAGAACTGGATGAACAAACATTCTAGTAGAACTGGATGAACAAACATTCTAGTAGAACTGGATGAACAAACATTCTAGTAGAACTGGATGAACAAACATTCTAGTAGAACTGGATGAACAAACATTCTAGTAGAACTGGATGAACAAACATTCTAGTAGAACTGGATGAACAAACATTCTAGTAGAACTGGACGAACAAACATTCTAGTAGAACTGGATGAACAAACATTCTAGTAGAACTGGATGAACAAACATTCTAGTAGAACTGGATGAACAAACATTCTAGTAGAACTGGATGAACAAACATTCTAGTAGAACTGGATGAACAAACATTCTAGTAGAACTGGATGAACAAACATTCTAGTAGAACTGGATGAACAAACATTCTAGTAGAACTGGATGAACAAACATTCTAGTAGAACTGGATGAACAAACATTCTAGTAGAACTGGATGAACAAACATTCTAGCAGAACTGGATGAACAAACATTCTAGTAGAACTGGATGAACAAACATTCTAGTAGAACTGGATGAACAAACATTCTAGTAGAACTGGATGAACAAACATTCTAGTAGAACTGGATGAACAAACATTCTAGTAGAACTGGATGAACAAACATTCTAGCAGAACTGGATGAACAAACATTCTAGTAGAACTGGATGAACAAACATTCTAGTAGAACTGGATGAACAAACATTCTAGCAGAACTGGATGAACAAACTTTCTAGTAGAACTGGATGAAAAAACATTCTAGTAGAACTGGATGAACAAACATTCTAGCAGAACTGGATGAACAAACATTCTAGTAGAACTGGATGAACAAACATTCTAGTAGAACTGGATGAACAAACATTCTAGCAGAACTGGATGAACAAACTTTCTAGTAGAACTGGATGAAAAAACATTCTAGCAGAACTGGATGAACAAACATTCTAGTAGAACTGGATGAACAAACATTCTAGCAGAACTGGATGAACAAACATTCTAGTAGAACTGGATGAACAAACATTCTAGCAGAACTGGATGAACAAACATTCTAGTAGAACTGGATGAACAAACATTCTAGCAGAACTGGATGAACAAATATTCTAGTAGAACTGGATGAACAAACATTCTAGCAGAACTGGATGAACAAACATTCTAGCAGAACTGGATGAACAAACATTCTAGTAGAACTGGATGAACAAAGATTCTAGTAGAACTGGATGAACAAACATTCTAGTAGAACTGGATGAACAAACATTCTAGCAGAACTGGATGAACAAACATTCTAGCAGAACTGGATAAACAAACATTCTAGTAGAACTGGATGAACAAACATTCTAGCAGAACTGGATGAACAAACATTCTAGTAGAACTGGATGAACAAACATTCTAGCAGAACTGGATGAACAAATATTCTAGCAGAACAGGATGAACAAACATTCTAGTAGAACTGGATGAACAAACATTCTAGCAGAACTGGATGAACAAACATTCTAGTAGAACTGGATGAAAAAACATTCTAGCAGAACTGGATGAACAAACATTCTAGTAGAACTGGATGAACAAACATTCTAGTAGAACTGGATGAACAAACTTTCTAGTAGAACTGGATGAAAAAACATTCTAGCAGAACAGGATGAACAAACATTCTAGTAGAACTGGATGAACAAACATTCTAGCAGAACTGGATGAACAAACATTCTAGTAGAACTGGATGAACAAACATTCTAGTAGAACTGGATGAACAAACATTCTAGTAGAACTGGATGAACAAACATTCTAGCAGAACTGGATGAACAAACATTCTAGTAGAACTGGATGAACAAACATTCTAGTAGAACTGGATGAACAAACATTCTAGTAGAACTGGATGAACAAACATTCCAATAGAACTGGATGAACAAACATTCTAGTAGCACTGGATGAACAAACATTCTAATAGAACTGGATGAACAAACATTCTAATAGAACTGGATGAACAAATATTCTAATAGAACTGGACAAACAAAAAAGCTAGTAGAGCTGGATGAACAAACATTCTAATAGAACTGGACAAACAAAAAAGCTAGTAGAACTGGATGAACAAACATTCTAATAGAACTGGACAAACAAAAAAGCTAGTAGAACTGGATGAACAAACATTCTAATAGAACTGGACAAACAAAAAAGCTAGTAGAACTGGATGAACAAACATTCTAATAGAACTGGACAAACAAAAAAGCTAGTAGAACTGGATGAACAAACATTCTAATAGAACTGGATGAACAAAAAAGCTAGTAGAGCTGGGTGAATAAACATTCTAATAGAACTGGATGAACAAAAAAGCTAGTAGAGCTGGGTGAACAAACATTCTAATAGAACTGGATGAACAAAAAAGCTAGTAGAGCTGGGTGAACAAACATTCTAATAGAACTGGACAAACAAAAAAGCTAGTAGAACTGGATGAACAAACATTCTAGTAGAACTGGATGAACAAAGATTCTAATAGAACTGGATGAACAAACATTCTAATAGAACTGGACAAACAAAAAAGCTAGTAGAGCTGGATGAACAAACATTCTAATAGAACTGGACAAACAAAAAAGCTAGTAGAGCTGGATGAAACAAAAATCAAGTTAGAATTGGATAACAAATATTCTACTCAAGCTGAATGAATAGATTCTAGTAGGACTGGATGAAACAAAAACAAAAAAATACTCAAAAATGAATGTTTAAAATTATTTATTTAGGGGGGAAAAAGTAAACAGAATAAATGCAGAAAATATCTCATAAACCACCATTCTGAGACCTCAGCAGAGGATAAGTATAAGAAAAGCAAAAGAAAACAGGAGAGCGGAGGTACATGTGTACTGTGTGGGTCAGACTTGGGGCACCTTGTAATGAATGACCATTGGCATAACAAAAAAAAAGAGAAGTTCTTTTTGTTGTTCCTTCTACAAGATGTCACTAGTTGTGTTGGCCTCTTATTGCTATATCCACACATGTTCATGGATAAGTACATCTCATTTCTAGCGAAAACACTACAACAAATCAATAAAAGCAACACTGGAAAACATTGCACCAGCCTTGAAATCACAGTAGGCACTTAAAGACTTTCTAACAATCTGATCTCATTTCGCTCGTTCCAGCCACCCCAAGGCAGAAAACCTAACACAGTTTCAAACTCAGTCACGTGGCATGTCGCTTAACGACTTTCCCAGAATGCCATCGAGCAGACATTAATAGTTAATTCATATGGAAATTCAAACCAATGTCCGTTCCTTTCCCTTTTACCACGAAGAGTTTTATCTGAAATTCACAAGCATCGGTTATTTTTATCGATTATTTCTCCATTGCAGGAAGAGTTTTGTTTTTATTAATCGAACTGCATTACCTGTCGCAATATTTTTGTCTTATATATTTTTTTTCTTGTATTTTATTCCAATTTTGTTTATTTTATAGCTGACTTCCATACTACAAGATGATGTTCTTTGATCAATCATTCCACCACCAGTGATTGCTTAGTTTATCTCTTTATTCACACATGCCGGTGAATTTTATTTTTATTATTACATAGGCATATAAGGTGAAGAGAGCCGCGATAGCTCAATGGTTAGTGAATTGGACTACAGAGGACAAGGGGTAGGGTTCGATCCCAAACGACGGCTCCGGTTCACCCAGCCTTTAATGGGTACCGGATTTTTTTCTGGGAAAGCAAAGTGGCACGGGCGTAATACCGATCTCATTACCCCGAAAATCATGTGCCGAAGATCTGTAAAATTTATGGTCACTAACACCATATTCCCTATACGCCGCCACTTGGCGTGACGGGGGTACTTTAATTACTTTTATATAAGGTGAAGGACAACGTTATAGCTATTGATTCCATGATAAGAGGGGCGAAGTAGCGTGATCTAACCACAAGTAAGTTTAGAAAAAATTGTAACATGACAACAGTTATAGAAAGACCAAAAATGTGGAATTCATGCCAAAGCAAAACCTCTCCGGTGAGAAACCTTCAGGGAACAAAAGTGACACTGATATGGATATATCCAATGAAAACTGACTCAGAACGTTGTAATACGTGTTTTGTTCAAGAGCTCTCAATGTAAATGTGCGAAAACAAAGACATTCTCAGAAAAGAAACTTAGAAAAAAATATAATAGAGGACAATGTTGTATTTAGTATAATTAGTCAGAGAAATAACAAAAAAAAAAAAAAAAAAAGAAAGAAAGAAAGAAAAAATGGTATGATTAAAGCTTTACATAATTGATGGACGACACAAATTTGAGCGACGTTTCGGCGCAATAGGCCTTCAGCGGTAACAAACAAACGACACACATACACAAATGTGCAAGTAAATAAAATAAATCCCATATAAGTAACTAACAATGATGCATCCGAAGCAAAATAATTTCGAACTAGTACGAGAAAGAAAAATAAAACTGTCTGCCCTGTATCTGGCCACGTTACAGGGAAGTCATTTTTATTCAGAATGCTTTACTGCAGCTTCGCAATGTTATGCTTTAGTATAATTAGAGAGATTAGCATGAGCCAGGAGGAAGAAACATAGAATAGTGTATCTGATGATCCGTGTTACACTCATCAATAAATAGACAGAATGTAGCAGGGTGCAAGCTATGAGAATGTATAAAAACGTCAACATTCCACCAACAGTAAAAGAAAATAGATGAATTCATTGACCTACCGGATCTTGTTTACATCTCCGTGGCAGGGCTATCTCACACTCAATAAGACAGCAACACACTTGGCCAATCTGATGTTGACGTTACTGTCAATGCCATTCGTTATAATGATATAAACATTGGAATATCTATGCCTCCTTGTAATAATGTACATAATGATCGTTACTTGATGTCTAAAGGATTGTCTTTGGTATAGTAAATAAAACATTTGTTCGCGTCAAACTATCAGCTACAATTGCGTCTACATTATAATAATCGCGATTATCTATGCTTTAATTTCTTGTTATCACTGCTACATTCACTCAACAGATAACATCTATATTCACCTTTGTGGTTATCCATCTGGAACATAAGACTATATAATGGCCTTTTTTAACTCTTTTAGATTAACTCTTTCCGTACGTTGCGCCGCACAGTGCGGCACTCTCAATTTGAATAGTGTAAATTGTCATCAAACCATATTCTATTTACATATCTTGAATCATCTTTGTATTGGAGAAAAACTCATTCTTTATTTAATTATCTAAAAATTCCTATCTAATAATATAAACATCTATATTGATTGTTAAAGTCATGAAACATTTTATCTCTGAAATCTCCACCACTGAATTGGTAAAAACATTCCGTACTGAAAGAGTTAATACTATGGAGTGGACTAGGACATCTGACTGGTACATGTAACCCTCGATGGCTAGAGCACATTATTAACTTTCACTGTTGTTTGTCCCTGATAAAAAATAAAAATAAAGAGCCCCGTCAAGCCAAGTGGGTTATAAGGAAAATGGTGTTATTAACCATCATTTTTACAGACCTTCAACGCAAGATTTGTGGGGTGATATGGTCGGTATTACGCCCGTGTCGCTTTACTTTCTCAGAATAAAATTATGTACCCATTTAAGGCTGGGTGAATCCGGAAACCGTCGATCAGAATCGAACTCGACCTCTTGTCCTTTGTAGTCAGTTTCACTAACCACTGAGCAATCGCGGCTCCTTATTCATTCAACTAGTAACATCTATATTCACCTTTGTGGTTATCCATCTGGAACACAACACTATATAATAGCCGTTATTAACTCTCTTAGATTAATACAATGAACTGAACTTGAAAATCTGACTGGTACAATGTAACCATCGATGGCTATAGCACATTTTTAACTTTCACGGGCGTAATACCGACCACATTACCCCAAAAATCATGTGCTGAAGGTCTGTAAAATATAGGGTCACTAACGCCATATTTCCCTATACGCCACTTGGCGTAACGGGGGTACTTTACTTTTTTTTTTTTTACAGTTGTCACTGATACATAAGTTGATTTGCTCCTGTATGTCATTCTCATCATCATCATCGATTGCCGTCTCCGCAACGAAGGTTGGCTACCATGGAGCGCAATTCTGCTCTGTCTCTTGCTTTGATGGAGCAGGTTGTCATAGGCTGATTTGTCCATCTTTTGATGTTACTCGTCCGTGTTAGTCTTGGTCTGCCTCTGCCTCTTTTACCTTGTATTTTCCCCTCCAGGATTACTTTTAGTAGGCTATTGTGTCTTTGAATTGTGCTTAGTAGTTCTCTTTTCATTTTTAGTTGTTTTAAGACTTCATCGTTTGTTTTCTTTTCCTTCCATCCAATTCTACTTATTCTTCTATATATCCACATTTCAAAGGCTTTAATTTTCTGTTCTGTTTTCTTGTCTTCTGTCCATGTTTCTGCGCCATATAGGAATATTGAGAAGATATAACATTTTGCTATTCTTAGTTTTAGCCCTGGTGTTGTTTGTTTTGATGTTAGTATGCTCTTCATGACATTAAAATTACTTTTTGCCATTCCTATTCTTTTGTTTATTTCAGTTGTACATTTCCCATCACTGATTATAGTATGTCCAAGGTAGTTGTAGTTCTGAACTGTCTCCAGGTCTATTCCTACAATTTTGATATCCACTTGTGGGTTTTGAGTATTTTCTTTGTTTATGACCATAGTTTTAGTCTTTTTTGATATTCATATCTAGTCCATATTTTTTGCTTGCCATGTTTATTTCATTAAGTAATTGTTGTAGATCTTTAGGATTTTCTGCTAGTAGTATAGTATCGTCAGCATATCTTAGTTTATTGATTATCTTTCCATTAATTTGTAGGCCTGGCATCTCTATGATGTTTTTAAAGACGTGCTCAGTGTATAGATTGAACAAGCTTGGTGATAGGATGCATCCCTGTCTTACTCCTCTTTTTATATCAATGGGTGTAGAGTTCTCTTTGTTATATTTTATTATTGCTATTTGCTCCCAGTATAGATTACAAGTCATTCTAGGAAGATATAATACACTTGCTTCTTCTATTATACGCTCAACGTGATTAGAATAAACTGTATGTTAAAATTTGAAAACTTTTGGAGTTAAAATTTGAATACAATATCCACCAAATCTCTGAGATTTGCCAATATGTGATAATTTTGTTATAAACATTAGCATATCAACCATACACTTCCTTTAGTCAACAGTTTTGTAGGCGGTGACACAAACTGAACCCACTTCCATAAAAAAGTTTTAAGAATGAGTGCGATGTGCTAGGCTCTGGACATTTTCATGCAAAAGTGCTGCAATATTGCCAAGATAAGAACTAAACTGCTACTTTGAGATGAAAATAAAGAGCAGTACCCTGCGTCAAACTCTGACTATCATTTGGTAATGTACAGCTGTGATATTGTTTGAACTCTGACTATCATTTGGTAATGTACAGCTGTGATATTGTTTGAACTCTGACTATCATTTGGTAATGTACAGCTGTGATATTGTTTGAACTCTGACTACCATTTGGTAATGTAGAGCCCTGATATTGTTTGAACTCTGACTATCATTTGGTAATGTACAGCTGTGATATTGTTTGAACTCTGACTATCATTTGGTAATGTACAGCTGTGATATTGTTTGAACTCTGACTATCATTTGGTAATGTAGAGCCCTGATATTGTTTGAACTCTGATTATCATTTGGTAATGTAGAGCCCTGATGGTGGTTGAACTCTGACTATCATTTGGTAATGTCCAGCTGTGATGATAGTTGAACTCTGACCTGACAATCCTATCAAACTGTCTCACCACATAACTGAGTTGTTCTTATACTCTTATCTTTCCAGATTAAAAGATAAATATTTTAAAAGAAAAGCCCTATAACTGTGTGGGCCACATATAGGGAATACAGTATTTGTGCCCACACATTTCTTTACAAGTACATTTTTGGGTACAGTGGTTAGCAACACGCCAGTGCTGTATTTCTTTCGAAAAAAGGACATCTAGTACCTATTTATGGCTCAGTAATATCCCAAAAGAGTATCTACTAGAACCTCTCAACCCCAGTATAAATGCTAATTTCCAAGATGGAGTATCTTGTAAACAGACATCTTGTGTGTGCCCAATGTCTATGTCTACAAAAGTTAACACGTTATAGGTAGTGGCTAAACGTTAAACATTTTCAACAGGTAAACATTTCCACTTTACTATCATGACAAAAAAAAACCAAACGTTTATGGCAAAAATTCAATTGTTTTATCCAACTGAGTCTGCTCAAATCCTGTATTTTTCAACTTACGGATACGAAATTCAGGTAGAATAACAGAAACAAAATCTAATCATCTAAGTGAAAGATTCAATAGTACAGACACTTTTTTTTTTCTAATATCCTGGACCGACAACAGAAATGAGTTAACAAAAGATCGTAAGAGAGATAAAGATGAATGAAAATTGACATATTTTGGCTACGTCAAATCGCATTACAGCATTACTCGTGTAGTTTGTCTGTAGACGCTGCCTTGGCTACAACTTTTCATGCCTCTCATTTTCTATACGATGCCTTTCTCGGCGGTAGTTGCATTCTAGAAGATAAAGACGTGTTTTTATGTGCATGAGAAATTTTCTTCTTCAATTTTTTTTTTTAAACCTTCAGAATTATAAATATCTTCTTCAATTTTTCTAGGATTTCCAAAATATTTCATTGCTTTTCTGTTAATATCCACTCAGGACATGTGAAAAGGAGCCGCGATAGCTCAGTGGTTAGTGAACTGGACTACAAAGGACAAGAGGTAGAGTTCTATCCCAACCGACGGCTTCCGGGTTCAGCCAGCCTTAAATGGGTACCGGATTTTTTTCTGGGAAAGTAAAGCGGCACGTACGTAATACCGACCACATTACCCCAAAAATCATGTGCTGAAGGTCTGTAAAATTTATGGTCACTAACGTCATATTACCTATACGCCACTTGGCATGACGGGAGCTCTTTACTTTTTTTTACATGTGGACAATTTGAAACATTTCCATTTTACATGCCTACGTTATAGGAGAAATTGTCTGGTTTTATTATTTGAAGGGAAATATATTTTCCAAAATTATCATACATTAGAAAAATTGTTACTGAGCGGAACATTACTTTCTGCATACTACAGTTAACAATAATATTTAATATATACATTAATGAGAAACTGCTAATAATGTTCATGCTTTTAAACGATCTCTAAAAGTTCAGAGCCCTCACTAGAAATTCTACACATTTCTTGAATCTATTGTGACACTGAAGCCAAGAACAATCATCTATCATCGTCATGATTCCCTCAGCTCAAATGCAAAGAATATTCTAAAAACCATCTGGTAAGATGCACTATTTGTATTCGCAAACATTTTGTATTATTAAAAGCCATGACTGGCCCTTTCTTATTGATGGTTCTACTTAGGGATTATTTATATCATTTTCCTGTTATTTTTATGTCTAGAGTTCTACTGAGTGTCTGAAGGAGGCATCTTTTGTTTGCTCATTCTGAATATGTGTTCCTTTTTGGTCCATCTCTTATTCCTTACAAATGTATAATTTTATTTTATTTGAATGATTTCCAAATAGTATTTAGCAGTCTTTGTCGGCGTTTATTTTAGAAGGTACAAAGTTTATCTTTTTGTTTTGGTTATTATTTTTAAAATTCAAGAATTTACTTACTTCCAGCTCTCACAGTCTATACATTAGTACTAGAATTACGTTACGTTGAAATTCTACTGTTTTCTTCTTAGAAATAACCAAGATAAACTCATCCTTAACGACACAGTAAGTGCCCCTTAAACCATATATTAACAGCACGAACGTTGTTTATAACAAATTTAGAGACAAACATATTCTATCTCAGACTGCAGCATTCACTATTTCCGACCGTTTAGCTTATATTAAAAATATATGTAACCCTAGTTTTAAAACAAAAGTACTTTACAGTACAAACATTTAAACATTACACGCTGTAGCTCGCAACACCAGAATCGGTGTACCCTAAGTATTGCCAGACTCTCGACAGCATTACTTCCACCATCTGTCTTCATTAAACCCACCCACACGTTAATGCCCAAGCATTGGTTTTGCTGGTCTCCTGGAGCAGCGGTTGCCAAATTGCTATCGATACACCCGTCCCATAAAATCACCCTGTCCTTCGCCTTTGTTCCATTAAAACATTTATCCCCTTCCCCTTTGTCTCATAAATCGACACTCACTACCGATCAATTTATACATTTACAAATGTTACCCTCACTAGTTGGGAGCCGCGATAGCTCAGTGGTTAGTGAACTGGACTACAAAGGACAAGAGGTAGGGTTTGATCCCAACCGACGGCTTCCTGTTCACCCAGCATTTAATGGGTACCGGATTTTTTTCTAGGAAAGTAAAGCGGCACGGGCGTAATACCGACCACATTACCCCAAAAATCATGTGCCGAAGGTCACATTTTTTTCCGAAATGTATGGTCACTAACACCATATACTCTATACGCCACTTGGCGTATTACTTTACCCTTTTCCTTACCGTCACTAGTTATATATATTAATGCCATAATACGATCGCTCCCTCCTACTTTTCTTCCTTACTCGTAAACATGGAAATTGAAATGCATGTCTAGTGTCCCATCCCTTGAGAAAAAGTGATAAGTGGCTATTAGAATGTATCTAAGGTGCTTCCATAACATGGTTAACCTGGCACAAATGTCGATAAACAAACAACACACGCAGAAAGCTCTTCTTTCATGATTACTTGGAGCTAATAGCAACAATATAAATGGGGATAGTGTTTAATGTTTCTTGGTCACATAGCTAAAGTGATCAACGAATTGTACGACTTGTGATCATCACACAAAGGCATATAAAGACAAAAGTGAAGATTTATATTCAAGACAATGAACAGAGCACTAAATGCACTAAACAAATGTGGAAAACATTATTATCGAAGGAGAAAATTAAGACAAAAATAGAGAAGAGTTGCAACAAGGCTTACCGTATGAATATGTAGAATTTGCACCAAACAAAAAGAAAGAGTGGAATGAATGAAACTCAAAAAAGCAAATCACAATCTTCCTGTCAAATTCTGATATCAATGTCAAATATAGTTATTAACATATTAATAGCAAAAGGCATAAAAAAGGAGCATAACTACCGGAATGAAATATGTCAGAAGAATACGAAATGTAGCCAGAAAAGACAATGGCAGGAATCTTCTTCTTTCTTCTTTTCTCTTTCACTGATACCTAAAAGGTGTCGTGATTTATATCATTTGTCGTTCTTGTGCTGCTCGAATTGTCTGAATTAGTGATTTTCCTTTGTTGTTACATGTCTCTGTCACTGCATCTATCCATCTTCTTCTGGGTTTTCCTCTTGGTCTTTTCCCATGCACTCTCGAGAAGAACGCCCTTGATGGTGATTGGTGAGGATTCATTCTGACCAGGTGGCCGAACCATTTAAGTTGTTGTTGTTCTATATATTCTTGGCAGGGTTTTGTTCCTACCATTTTTCTTATGGTTTCATTTGGTATTCTATCTCTTCTTGTGTTGTTTGTTACTTTTCTCAAGCATCGCATCTCACATGTATTGATCTTTCTTAAATGGGATTTAGAAAGGGTCCATGTTTGACTTTCATAGCACAAAGTTGGTATGAAGATGCTATTTATCATTTGTTGTTTAGCTGGCATAGAAATGTTTGGATGTCTTAACAATGGTGAAAGCTGGTATGTGACAGCATTTGCTTTTTGTATTCTCATGTCAATTTCTCTGTCTAGTTTTCCATCTTCTGTGAACATTGCGCCTAAATACTTGAATTCCTCTACTTGTTTTATTTCTTTGTCTTTGATCTTGACTTAAATGGCAGGAATGAAGACATTAAAAGAAGAGTTGGGGCAACGTCAATTATTAGTTATGTCCAGATCAGATAATAAATAATTTGAAAACTGAATAATAATAAGATGCAGCAACAAATGAGGAAATGAGATAACCGTTAAAGGATGAACTAACAAAATATGAAATACCACCCACATTTTTCATCGATAATCTTCAGAATTTACGGGTCCCCGTGGAGTTGATCTTCTTTGCTGAAGATTTCTCTTATCACGGACCTTCTGAAGGAATCTCTGCCCCTATGTTGCTATCGAGAAGAAATATTCTCTGAAGTTAATTTTTATTTTTACTTTCTTGTTGGTATTGTGCCATATGTTCTTTATGTCAATTAATGCAACTATTGCTATTGCAATAATAATTTTAGAAGGCATAAACGTAGACGGCAAAGATCTAAGAAAAATAAAGAAATGTGCTGGCAACAGAGAGTAGTCATAAGTACTGAAGATCAATTTGGGATGTTTCAACAAATAAAACAGGATGTTAGGCAAGGTTGTTTGCTGTCACCAGATTTATTTAATATGTATAGTGATATTATTTTAAGTTCAATAAAGGGCATGCCTGGAATAACAATTGGAGGCCATAATATAAATAACCTCAGGTATGCTGATGATACAGTCTTAATGGCTAAGAGTGAAAATGGGCTACACGAATGTTAGACATTGTAGTGAAAAAAAAGTAAAAATAAAGGACTCAGCCTCAACAGCAAAAAGACAGAAGTAACGATAGCAACAAAGAAAAAGACATCACCGCAATGCACAATAAAGATAAGTGGAAAAATATTAAACAATGTAAATGAATTTAAATATCTGGGAACAATGTTAACCTCCGATTGTAGATGTACAACAGAGGTGACATACAGAATAACTCAGGCAAAAGCAGCTTTCAAAAAAATGAGGAAGATACTATGCAATCCATTTTTTTTTACTATAGTAACAAGAAAAAGAGTTCTTAAATCTTATGTAGAGGCAGTCTTAACATATGGATGCGAATCATGGACAATAGGATAACAGAAATGAAAGTCACCGAAGGCTGTAGAAATATGGTTTTACAGAAGAATTTTAAGAATACCATGGGCAACTAAAAGAAGTAATGAAAACGTTCTGAAAGAGGCTAAAGCAAAAAAGAGAGCTAATTTCCAATACTATGAATAAGCAATCATAATTTATTTGGCCTTGTAATGAGAAGGGAACAGTGGAATATATTGTGCCAACTGGGAAAATTTAAGGATGAAGAGATAGAGGGAAGCAAAGAGAAAAGATACCAGACAGCTTAAGAGAATGGCCTGGCAGAAGATCAACAACATAAATAATAAATAACTGTCGAGATCGAAAGCTGTGGAGAGACATGATCACCTACGCCACATTGTTATTGATGATGATTGCTATTGCAAGTCTTCTTGTGATCTTGTGGCAGTCTACATCGCTAGTTGGGGATACCAGATATTCACAATTTCAAGTACTTCAAAGTCGATTATGATTTTTGATTGGCCTTTTGCTTTGTCGTAGAACATGATCTCGATTTTCTGTATATTTAGATGGAGGTTTTGTTTATCACTGTGATTAACCAACTCAATTGTCTCTTATAATCCCGTTGAATTATTTCAGATGAAAACCGCGTCATCAGCCTACCTGAGTTCTTGACTTATGTCACCATTTAATATTGACAAATTGTCATAATTTGATCACTCCTTATGATGTTTTCAGCAGAAATCTTGAATAGACAGGGAATAAACATGCAACCCTGCCTTATTGAGTCACTCATGTTTGTACTTCGAACCAGTCTAATGTTTCGCCTGCTATCGGATGTTGTTCGAGACAGAATGGTTTTATAAGGTGTACTAGGTCTGATGGAAAACCTATATCTTTTAAGATATCTAATAGTTTGTGTTGTACAGAATTTACGGGTTTCCGCCCAAATATACGAACATTGTCAAAGCTTCCTGCTTAGACTCATCGGTTTGTTGTGTCAAAACAGAGGCCAGCAACTGGAGCTGGTTGCCAGTAGAGACTGGAGTGAGACAAGGTTGTGCTATGTCATCAATGATATTTTGAAAAGCAATCGACGGAGTCTGCGGAAATGCGCAGGTGACAAGCAATTAGGCATCAAATGGTCAAAAAATATAAAATCTTAGATGGCCTCGATTTGGCAGACGACCTGGCTCTCCTGACAGCACACTAAAATGTCAAAGGAAAAAATTAATCGACTCTATCACTTTGCAGAGCAAATAGGAGCTCCAGAAAAAAAAAAAAAAAAAACACTTCATGACCAACTAAAGACATAAAACTCAACAAAGAGGCCCTACAAAAAATTAGCCACCTCACCTCTCTAGGGAGCAAAATGTTGCGTGATGGAAACACAAATGAAATTATGATCCGTATCGTGATGGCATCAACTGCCTTCAATAAATGCACAATTGTATGGAGGTTAAAATAAAAAAAATGCTCAGCAAGCACAGGTAACTCGGACTGTTCAACTCGTGTGTGATACCCGTGCTCAGCTCTATAAATGAAACTAACTGCCTTTGAAATTAAAGAAAAAAAAACGAAGACTATTAAACATAAATTGGAGAGACTTTAGACTAAGGGAAACTGTAAGAAAAGAAAACAAACAAGAATACACATCAAGCTATAAACAAAGAGGAGGCTGGATACACAACGATTGTGTGCTTAGAATAGAAAAAGCTTACTTGCCAGGCCAAGGAGAACGAATGACAAAATAAAACAAACAAGAATACACATCAAGCTATAAACAAAGAGGAGGCTGGATACACAACGATTGTGTGCTTAGAATAGAAAAAGCTTACTTGCCAGGCCATGGAGAACGAATGACAAAATAAAACAAGGAATACCAGAATTAACTCTAAGAGCAACAATTAATAGACAGACCTCAGAAATGAGCTTACAAACAACAGAGGACCAAGCAGAATCGTCAGATATAGATCACAAAGTTATAATGTTTGCCTCATGTGCCGTCTTCGGTTCGAGAGGAACTAAGTAAGAGAGAGATGAGAAGAGATGAAAAAACTACAGAACAAATAATCAAAGTAACATGTATGGCATAAAGAAATAACGCCACAACACAGACTGGCAACACACCCAGACTGATCAATCAGCGAGACAAGAGTTATAATGAAAGTTAATGATTCCCTACTCCCCCTCTCCCCGTCCTTCTCCTGCTTCGTCATCAACGGTACTGAGTAGAAGTTGTGTTGGAGCTCCGAGCCATGCTGCATTACATTTAACCGCTACATAGTAATTTGTCGTGATATTTCAGGAACTGGGTTTGTTTTCTCTCTACTCACTTGATATGATGCGTGCCCAGTTTTCGGGAACACCACTTGTAGTGTGAAAGGATCTTGGTCATCTCTGGTTTGCCGACCAATAATCCAACAAGTAGCTATGAGTCCTTAACTGGCAACATAACCGATGTCTGTTTTTGTCTTATACTAGAAATCGATTCCTCATGTTGACACAATACTCTATAGTTGTCGCCTTTAAGACATCATCATTGGACAACCGTTAGCGCCTTCATAACACTTTCTTATCTCTAACGCACCTTGTGGTCGGTTCATTTTACTTGTGGCCCTCTTTATCTCTAATCTCAATCTCTCTCTATCTCTCTCTCTCTCTCTATATATTGTCCAATGATGATGTCTTAAAGGCGACAACTATAGACTATAGTGTCAACATGAGGAATCGATTTCTAGTACAAGACAAAAACAGACATCGGTTATGTTGCCAGTTAAGGACTCATACCTACTTGTTGGATTATATATATCCCTCTCTTCGAGCTTAATCCCAAATATAAATAAATGAACTAAACAGAAGGTCACGTAACAAGACCAAAATAATTAAACATAATTCACTATCTTTAAACAAATATTACAATAACACAGACCGGGAGGACGGCATCGAGGATAGACGGAATATTAAAAACAACCGGAAAAGTGACGGCAGCAGAGGCCAAGCAAAGGGCAACAGATCGCGAACTATAGTGCCCTTGACGCTGAAAGACAGATGAAGTAGGAGTAGTAGGAAACTCTTTGTACAGAGCTTCGCAGCAGGAGGCAATCTGATCATCAGAAGAAGACCCCCCGTCGAGCAAGTGTTTCGGCCCTTTAGCTTCTTGACACTCTAGGGGAGGTGGGCCCGCCTGGGTCATGACTTCCAGGCGTCGACCTCCTGCCGCATTGCCTCTAAGGCTTACACCGTATGTTCGGCACAAACTAACTAAACGTAATACACAGAACTTTCTAAAATAGCTTACCTAAACTAAGCTTATGTTCGGCACAAAATAACTATCACTTAATACACAAAACACTCGAAAATAGATTACCTAACTTAAGGTTTACATTTCATGTTGGGCACAAAATAGTTGCATTTAATAGGCAACACACTCGAGAATAGATACCTTACCTGCTCTTGGTTTAAACCTAGCGCGTTACTGCGCTTTCGACTTGGCTACTGATGCAACGATATTTTCTAGACCCGTCAGTGTCTGACTTTCGTGGGAAATCGGCATCTGCTGGTTAAGATTGACGCCTAGTTGTCTGGTCTTCTTGTTGTTTAGGCCTGTTGTTTGTATGGTAGTTGCCCCAAGCATCTGGTCTGATGCTCACCTCCGGTCGATTATGTAACTTCTTATCGCTTCGTCTCGGACCCTACTTCAATTCTCCCTATTCTGTTGACTTACGTGGGAGCAATAAGTGGTCAAGGTGTAAAATAGTCGCCCGATCCGTCTGGTCTGGACATAATATTATTTAACTGTTGGTCTGTCTCGATTCTGCCACAGCCAGCACGACGCTCTTTCTGCTGACTCAGCAATAGTCTTCATTGTTCTTGACCGCATCCCTCCCTTAATTCCTAGCATTTTTAAGAGGTCGTAGAGGGATGGGGTTGTGAGTCCTCTGGCACTAACCACCACCGAGAACACTCTACTCTGTACTCCCTGCTTTCTCAGCTCGGTGGCGAGATCCTTGTATTTAGATAGTTTGAATATATGCTGTTCCTCTATCCTGGATTCAAATGGCACTGTGAGTTCTATTAAAATGACATGGGTCATATTTGACGTGTAGAGTGCAATGTCTGGACGCATTTTAGATCTCTTAATGCACTCTGGGTACTTCCCTCGCCCTGGGAGGTCAACCGCCATCTCCCAATCGTTAGCTATGTCCAGGATAGTGAAGTCGTTCCAGTGGTTCTGCTTGGGGCGTGCAGCCTGTCCCGCTCTCAAAAAGTAGGTGTTAGTCGTAGCAGGTCGAACTTTATTGTTGGCCTTCATCCGCGCCCCATCCACGGTGGCAGCCAGTTCATGCAGCACTCTGTTGTGTCGCCATGTGTACCGCCCTTGGCCTAGTGCTGTCTTGCATGAGGAAAGAACATGTTCCATTGTCTGTCTTCCTCCGCAAAGAGGACATCGATTGTCATCTGTCTTCCCCCACTTCACAAGGTTGCAGGCTGATGGTAGAAGGTCATACATAGATCTGATTATGTAGCTGAGCCGCAGCGGTGCCATATGCCACATGTCATTCCATGTTAGTGTCCTCTGCAAAGCCATCTCCCATGTAGTCCATTGGCCTTGCTGCACCTGTTGTGCTGCCTTTTGTACACGCTTGTTCTCCTCGACATCTCTTATCTCCCTGACTACCATGTCCCTTCGTTGTCTATTTGATGCCTTTGACCACCATTGGATGTCTCCATGACCAAATCCATGCCTGTTGGTCTGCGTGTAGCCCATTACTTCCTTTAGCTGGAGACTCTCACGTGCTTCGCGTACTGCTGCACACGCCTGCCACTTCCGACCGGTCTTCACTGTGGGTTCCACTGTTCGGACAGTTTCGTCTGACGAGCTTTGCAGCATAACTGCCAGTCTGGCCTTGCCGGCTTTATATTCCTCTAGGACTGACTTGAACGGAAGGACCAGCTTGGCTTTCTTACAGTACAGCGCAACATCCGTCAGTCCCGGTGGTACTCCCAGCCATTTCCGCGTGTACTTGCTAATCTTGCTCTCCATCGCTTCCACCGTACTTGAGCTGATCTCGTATATCAGAAGAGGCCATAGCAGTTTGGGTATCAGCATAAACTGGAGGCACCAGATCTTAAACTTTCCTAAAAGTCTACTCCGGTCGATGATATGTAGCCCTTGCTCTGCCATCTCTCTTACTCTCTGAACTGCTTTCGTGTCTTTCAATGAGGCGTCATACACTCTGCCAAGGCTCTTTATTGGCTCCTCGCAGACGGTTGGAATCCTCTGTTTCGCCACATTGAATGTAACTTGCTTGGTCTTCCCTCGTCTGATGGATAGGCTTCGTGACTTCTTTGGTTTGAAGCTCATCCGGCACCACACGATGAGTTCGTCCAGGCGTTCAAGCATCCTGCGGGCGTGGCTCTCTTCTGATGCTAGGACGGTGGTGTCATCCATAAATGCTCTAAGTGGTGGCATGTGGTATCCACCTCCCAAGTCTGGTCGTTTTCCAACTCCTTCTGCTGCTCTCAATATTATCTGCATCGCCATCACGAAGAGTATGGGCGAAATTGTACATCCCATCGCAATGCCGACTTGCAATTCTATCCAGTCGGTCGTGTATTCCTGTGTGGAGAAACGCACAGTGAAGCCGGTAAAATACAGTCTGAGCATGGCGGTCACACTCTGGGGTACATGGTACATTCGGAGAGCCTGCCAAATCATCTGATGTGGGACTGATCCATATGCGTTTGCAAGATCTAGCCATATGACGTCTAGATCTAGCTTTTCGGTTTTTGCTCTCTGTATCGCGTCCCATATCATTGTCGCGTGCTCCAAGCATCCGGGGACACCAGGGACTCCTCCCTTCTGTATGGCAGTATCTATGTACCCGTTCTCCACGAGGTACGAGGTGAGTCTCTTTGCCATTACAGAGAAGAATACTTTCCCTTCCACATTCAGTAGGGAGATTGGTCTGAACTGCGCAATCTCATTTGAGTTCAGTTCCTTTGGAATGTACACGCCATTGGCCTTCTTCCACTCCTGGCTTACAATCTGCCTCTTCCATGCACTCCTGAGCAGCCGGTGCAGTCGCTTCAGTACCTCTGGGCATCTTTTGTAAACCAGATATGGAACGCCATTTGGACCTGGGGCCGAGTTGTTGCGGGCTCTGTGAACAACATCTATAACTTCTTTTAACGTCGGCGGCCTATCATTGAATGGGGTGCCCGGTTCGCTCGGCCACATGATTCCTGTCATTGACTTCAGCGGTTCGTCTCTCTGGCTGTCCGAATAGGTCTCTCTTAGATGTTTCTCTAGCTCCTCCTTGCTGATTTTTAATGTTCCAGATCTTGGTGGTTCAAATAGCTCCTTTGCAAACTTGAACGGATCTTTGAAGAACGTTTCCCTGGCCCTCTTGGTTGCTTTCCTTTTTCGATACAATCTTTCTGCTCTACCCAGTGCCTTATGTTTTGATTTTAGATGCTGCCATACCTGATGCAGTGCTTCCTTCTCTGCTTCTGTAGCTTTCTTGAATTGTTTCCTAGCATGGTTTTTCTGCCTCCTAATCTCTTCTATTTGTTTCTGTCGTCTGCTTTTTTGTGGTTTCGTGCTCGTCCTTACTTCCTTCGTGCCTAAGCTTAACTCCTTGACGCAATAATAATAGACCACTTCGCCTATGCTTTCAAGCTTCTGGGACAAGTTCAGCCGTTTAAGGTGGTGGTCTATGGCTTCTGCTAGTGACTTGTCTAACTTCTCCCAGACTACTGTGTTGCAGGCGGGAGGAAACTTGATCTTCTCTCTCTTCCCGTCCAAGAGGTGAGCGAATTCATCATCAGACAGCTCAACTTGAATATTCTCAGTTCTGTGGATTGACTCCTGACTGAGATCTTCTGACGTCTTATCTGCCGAGACAGTGCGCTGTTGAGCTACTGATGCTGTATTCCCACACCTCTTCTTCGTTCAGTGTATTTTCATGCCCTTCTGTGTTGAGAATTTCCTACCACAGCTACATTGGTGTTCCAGCCGTTGTTCTGGGATCAAAATCCGTTGGTCGGTCCTTGTCGTCTCCGTAGAATCGCTGTGTGACACATCATTCTCCCCCCCTTTCGGTGAATCTTGGGGGCATTTATTAGGTTTCGTTCTTATAGCTAGTAGTTTCAGCTGGCGGGGTGCCGGCCCGGTCAGCCGTTGGTCCTGGTCTTTCCCAGTGTCATCTGTCTTTCCAGATGTCCGCCGGTCTTTGTCCCGACTGTCAATGGACTAACCATATAAAAGTAGTAGGAAACTCTTTGTACAGAGCTTCGCAGCAGGAGGCAATCTGATCATCAGAAGAAGACCCCCCGTCGAGCAAGTGTTTCGGCCCTTTAGCTTCTTGACACTCTAGGGGAGGTGGGCCCGCCTGGGTCATGACTTCCAGGCGTCGACCTCCTGCCGCATTGCCTCTAAGGCTTACACCGTATGTTCGGCACAAACTAACTAAACGTAATACACAGAACTTTCTAAAATAGCTTACCTAAACTAAGCTTATGTTCGGCACAAAATAACTATCACTTAATACACAAAACACTCGAAAATAGATTACCTAACTTAAGGTTTACATTTCATGTTGGGCACAAAATAGTTGCATTTAATAGGCAACACACTCGAGAATAGATACCTTACCTGCTCTTGGTTTAAACCTAGCGCGTTACTGCGCTTTCGACTTGGCTACTGATGCAACGATATTTTCTAGACCCGTCAGTGTCTGACTTTCGTGGAAATCGGCATCTGCTGGTTAAGATTGACGCCTAGTTGTCTGGTCTTCTTGTTGTTTAGGCCTGTTGTTTGTATGGTAGTTGCCCCAAGCATCTGGTCTGATGCTCACCTCCGGTCGATTATGTAACTTCTTATCGCTTCGTCTCGGACCCTACTTCAATTCTCCCTATTCTGTTGACTTACGTGGGAGCAATAAGTGGTCAAGGTGTAAAATAGTCGCCCGATCCGTCTGGTCTGGACATAATATTATTTAACTGTTGGTCTGTCTCGATTCTGCCACAGCCAGCACGACGCTCTTTCTGCTGACTCAGCAATAGTCTTCATTGTTCTTGACCGCATCCCTCCCTTAATTAGACGCAAATGAGCACCCCTAACCAAATAAATCACAAGGAAAGTCCAAGTGCAGTTTGTAACGCATTCAATATTCAAACTTGGATATCATTTGATCGGCTCAATCCTTTCATTGATTAAAAGCCTTACAATCCACATTAGATGTAATGTAGAATGACGCCGTCCAGTCGCCTACATAACCGGTTCTTTTCTCTGTTGACAATTTAAGAAAAAAATATACGTTTACCCGTCTTGCCCCTTGTAACGAAGACAGAATAAAAAATTATGAATAATTGGCCGAAAGACAAAGAGATATTAAAAAAAAAACAAATGAAAGAAGAAAAGGGGGAAAAAACTGGAGGAAAGGTGAGAGAAATAAAAAAGGAATTGGGCAAATGTAATTTAGTTTGCTTTTTACATAATGGATTTAACCCAGACAAAATGATTCAAACAACGACACTCTAAGTGTTGGCTTTCTTTTACTGCTAACTGTAGTGGATGGTCCAGTAATAAATAAGTTGGGTGGGGGGGGGGAAGATGAAGCATTAGCTTACTCTACTCTACAATTACCATCAACGACCCAAAGCTAATCAAGACATCTTTTACTTCATCCTATCCTATTGACCCTCTGAGCCGTAGCCGGCCCATAGGGCACATACCCAGATATTCTTTCTCTTATCTAATTTTTTTATTCCAGCAGTTTTCAATCCTTGCAAAGATCTTTTATCAAACCTCGCCATTTGTCTCTGTTCTGTGCAAGCATCTCATTGAGGGAGCCGATTCCTGTTGCTCTTGTCTCTCTGATCAATGTTCTTCTCAGTGTCTCTCTGTGTCGGCCTCTTTTCCTCTTATCTGTGGTTTCCAACAAGAGGGCTTGCTTTGTTATTCGGTTATTATCTCTGCTCATCACATGTCCAACGTCTTTTCTTGATTACTGAAGATATTAGTGGTACTTCATCCTAGAAACACTCTATCCCACAGCAGTTGGCCTAACAAGAGGAGGAGCACCGAGATCCCCGAGGTAATGCCAACTACCTTTAATAAAGACATCCGATTGGGCGGACAAGTTCTAACGCCTTCAGCGGGAACCAGAAGATCTAGAAAGACACTGCAGTCCAATACATCACTGGGTATAAGAGCTAATGGCTGGGTGTCGACCCTGTTGCAGCATAAACGAGAACAGAATTAAACATGTTATGACCACAAAATGTTGTACTACCGCCCGAATTGAATTATCGAAGACTGCTCTTCCAAACGAGTAGTAAAGTACCCGCGTCACACCAAGTGGTGGCGTATAGGGAATATGGTGTTATTGACCATACATTTTACAGACCTTCACACATGATTTTTGAGGTAATGTGGTCGGTATTACGCCCGTGCCGCTTTACTTTCCTAGAAAAAAATCCGGTACCCATTTAAGGGTGGGTGAACTCGGAAGCCGACGGTTGGGATCGAACCCTACCCCTTGTCCTTTGTAGTCCAGTTCACTAACCACTGAGCTATCGCGGCTCCCTGCTCTCTTCCAAACGAGTAGTAAACCATCATCATCAAGTGCTGGATCTGCTGGAGTAGGTGATCATTTCTCAAAACAACTTTATCTCTACAGCTGATTATCATTTCTGTTGTTGACTTTTATCAAACCATCCTCTCTTAAGTTGTCATCTCTCCTCCCTGTTCTTTGTCCACTTCCATCAATTTTCTCAGCTGTCAAGGTATATTCCAGTTGTGTACTTCTAACTGGGTGGTTGAATCGATAACTTGTCGGGCTCCAAACCTGGAGAATGCGTGTTCGAATCCCAGCAGGGTCAAGCTTCCCATAAGGGATGAAAGAAAAATTCCGATTACAACCGCTCTCGGCGACTGGACAAGCGGCCTTCATTCTCCAGTTCTACACCCCCCCCCCCCCCCCGAATCCTAGTAATGGGGAAAATGCCATAAAGATAGTTGTTCACTTCTAATTATATGGCCCAAAGATAACAAAGGGAGCCGCGATAGCTCAGTGGTTAGTGAACTGGACTACAAAGGACAAGGGGTAGGGTTCGATCCCAACCGATGGCTTCCGGGTTCACCCAGGCTTAAATGGGTACCGGATTTTTTTCTGGGAAAGTAAAGCAGCACGGGCATAATACCGACAAAATTACCTCAAAAATCACGTGCTGAAGGTCTGTAAAATATAGGGTCACTAACACCATATTTCCCTATATGCCACCACTTGGCGTGACGGTGGTACTTTACTTTTTTTTACTAAAGATAACGATCGCTTCCTCCTGAAGTTGACAATAAGTACAGAACCACATTCGACATTGACATCAAACAGCAATTCGAAAATTGCCATTTGCTACGTTAACATTCTAGATATCGCTGTATGGTAGCCACTGAAGAACAAAGAGTGGTATGTAGCATCGCTGGTAATTGTTCTTAATCTTTCCTTCCTCACTTGTCTTTGAGCATCGAAGGGAGAATTCTCAATTCACAAACTTTTCACGCTGTAACCACGCATTTCTATCTCCCTGTTCCCATAATGTGCCAGAAATATGCTGATTTTTTTTCCAGATGTTGTTTAGAAACTCTATTCTGTGTTGGTGTCTTTGAGAACGTCCATATTGATCTTTTTAGCTGCTCAGGTAAGGCTCAACATTCTTCTAAGAAATCGAATCTCTAAAGTCTTCAATAGTTTTACTATTCGGTTGTCTACTATTTCTCTACGCTATTACAAAAAGTTAATAGTGAGAATAGAAACAAACGTCCGATCCTAAAATGATGAAAAAAGTGGAGGACTAATAAGGTTTAATGGGAGCTTTTACAAGTAAGAGGGGTGGGTTTGAGAGATATTAAATTTAGAATGTCAATTAACAAAGAATAAAGGTAATGGGTTCCTTCCACACATTTCTAGGCGTCCATTATTTTCTATTGATATTTAAATGTGATAAAGAAAACAATAGAAAAAAATTAACTCAATATGCAATATTTTACGTGGGTAATTGAAACATATGCGTACTTACATTATTTGTTAGCTGTCTAAAGATTTGTTTCGTTTGTTTGCGTACGCCAGCTTTACATATGTAACGAAGTCTCGAGAGGCTGAATTTTGCATGAACATCACTGTTGCTGCCTCTCCCACACAGGCTGATACTCTCAGACTTGAGGGGTGTTCTCGCTTTTTGTCGCCGAGAATTTTGACGTTTATGGGTAGATTTTGTTCTGTCAATTTTGACGTTTATGGGTAGATTTTTTTATGTCAATCTTGACGTTTATGGGTAGATTTTTTTCTGTCAATTTTGCCGTTTATGGGTAGATTTTTTTCTGTCAATTTTGCCGTTTATGGGTAGATTTTTTTCTGTCAATTTTGCCCAGGCAACGGCCATTTTTGTTTGCTCTTTTCTATTTCCAATTACCAACGATTCTATAACGTGCGCAGAGTGCACACGGGATCTCATGTTTGTTGTCGTTATCCGAGAGGGACAAGTATATTATCTCACTAACCAGAGACCATGGGAAGGAAAGGCCACGAAAAAAAACATGCGGGTGCGCTACATCCAGACTTGACTTGCTAGAAGCATTATATACTGTAGCGATGTTAGTAGCTAGGAGAGATATTAATCTTCCTCTAAGCATACAATAAAAAAAAATTGCTTCTATGAGCGAGTTTCATCCATTTATTATTTCATTAATTTTCCTCTCTTGCCGAAGACGACACACACGGCAGGATTCTTAGTTCTCCACGATTTACGATTTTTGCTAGTCTGTGTAGGTCTTTGTTGTTTCTTAGTCCCCCATGGTTGAGACTTCCGTATCAATTATTTTGCTTAGCGACTCTCTCGGTCTATCTTGTTTTCCTTTACCAGATGGTTTCCACATGAATGCCTGACAGGGAAGTCTTTCTTCATTCATTCTCAGCACATGACCGATGTATTTCCAATGCCTTTTTCTAATAAAGCTCGACACGCATTCCTGTTTTGATTCGTCTCTCATCTGTTCAATTGAAATGTATTCTTTCCAGCTTATGTTTAAGATCATTCGAAGACATTTTATTTGAAAGGCATTTAATTTCCTATCTAAAGTCTAGGTCGACTTCCAACGTTCACATTCAAATGTTAGCACTGGTATCAAACAGTGGTTGAGCAGTTTAAGTTTTGTTCCTTTACTGAGAACTTTGGATCTCCACATATCCGTCAGTTTGTTGAAAGCATTTGTTGCTAGTGCGATGTGTGTCATGATTTCTGATGTTATGTCTCAATCTCTGGACATTTTTCTGCACAACTTTTTGTAAAATGTCATTGTTGATTGCTCTACCAGAGGCTTTCTTGATAATGCCCAGACTATCGTTTTGGCGTGTGAGATAAAGTAAGTAAAGTAAAGAGCCCCAGTCACGCCAAGTAACGTATAGGGAATATGGTGTCAATGATCATAAATTTTACAGACCTTTGGCACATTATTTTTGGGGTAATGTGGTCGGTATTACGTCCATGCCGTTTACTTAATTATAAAAAAAAACTGTACCCATTAAAGGCTGGGTGAACTCGGAAGAGCCAGTCTTAACATATGGATGCGAATCATGGACAATAGGACAACAGACAAGAAAATCAATGGAGTCTTTAGAAATGTGGTTTTACAGAAGAATGCTGAGAGTACCATGGACAGCTAAGGAGAGTAATGAAGATGTTCTGAGAGAGGTCAAAGCAAAAAGAGAGCTAATTTCCAATATTAGGAAGAAACAATCATCATTTTTTGGCCATGTAATAAGAGAACAACTGGAATATATTGTAACAACTGGAAAAATTGAGGGACGAAGAGATAGAGGGAAGGAAAGAGAAAAAATAACAAACACCTTAAGAGAATGGCTTGGCAGGTCAACAACAGAAATGATAAATAGCTGCCGAGATCGAAAGTTGTGGAGGGACATGATCACCTTCACCAGTAGGCCCGGTACTTGATGATGATGATGAACTCGGAAGCCGTCGATAAGCATAGAAGCCGACCCTTTGTAGTCCACCTCACTAACTACTGAGCAATCGCGGCATATGATTGAGATGCATTGTGAAAATATGAGTGCCATTTTTGTCTAATATAATATACACAGAAGGTGCGGGGAGGAGAGACACAGTCACCAGTAACGTTTGCTGACGTCAGAGACATTGTCCGCTGTCACGAAACGTTGCAATATCGATACCAAGTGAAGCGCTATATAATAAAATATCGATATGTGATAACAATTCGTTTCCATCTGCTCGGAGTGAATGAAGAAATACACGAACAGAAGAAACACGTTGGGGAGGAGGGCATTTTCTGTGTGACTATTTCCCTTCCGGGTATTCTCATTAGTCCTTCCACAAGATGACGCACGAATCACTGACACATACACACATACAACGTCGATGCTTTACCATTAAATTGTTTCATTTTTTCTTCTGTTTTCAGACGGATTGTCTTCCCTGCTTGGTGACTTACACTTATTTAAATATAAACTGTTGTTTTTTTTTTTATTAAAATGAAAGTGAATTTTTAAAAAATACGACCATTATGAGTTCAGCGTTGTTGCGTTCATGATCGATTCTTCCACTTCTGTTGTGTTTTGGTTGTTTAGGTTGTTCATTGTTCCTTGTTGTTATTGGCGTCAAATCATCATCATCATAATCCGGTGCCGTCTCGGCAACGAAGGTTGGCTACCATGTAGCGCCATTCTGCTCTGTCTCTTTTTTTGATGGTGCTGGTTGTCAAAGACTGATTTGTCCATCTTTTAATGTTACTCGTCCATGTTAGTCTTGGTCTGTCTCTGCCTCTTTTACCTTGTATTTTCCCCTCCAAGATTACTTTTAGTAAACTGTTGTGTCTTTTAACATGGCCAAAAAATCGCATTTGTCTTGTTTTAATTGTGTTTAGTAGTTCTCTTTTCATTTGTAGTTGTTTTAAGACTTCATCGTTTGTTTTCCTTTCCTTCCATCCAATTCTACCTATTCTTCTATATATCCACATTTCAAAGGCTTCAATTCTTTGTTCTGTTTTCTTGTCTAATGTCCATGTTTCTGCACCATATTGGCGTCAAAGCATTCCGAAAACAAATAATCCCGAGGCTCTGGTTGCATTTAGCAGATGAAGAAAACTGTGTGCATCCTGGTGGTCTCAGTAGCTTACTGGTTGTGCATACACCCAGCTCTCTCAAGTTGTCAAACATAAACACCGAAGCATTAATCTAAACTGCAGCGACACCAAGAGATGGCATAATCACTGACATAAGTATTGATGTCAAGTGTACGTTCTCAATGATATTAGTATACAAATCAAGAATGCATTCTCACATTAGTACAGATATCAAAACTACATCATCACTGATATTACTATCCATATCAAGATTGTATCTTCACTAACAATCGTATCGATATTAAGACAACATACACAGATAGTAGTATCGATATGAAGATCAAATTCTCACTGATATTGGTATAGATTTTTTTTAAAATCCTGACAGATATTTGTATCAATATAAAGACTGCACCCCCTATGATATAAGTATCGATATCCAAAATATAAAATTTGGAGGCCATCTAATTATCACCCTTGTGTACATATCTATCATTACAACCATAGGTGCAACTGTCGATCATCTCTCTTGAGCCACGAGGCCCTGACCCTTGAGACTTATCCAAGAATGAAGGCTTCCATACATGTCATCAAGTCTAGATATGTTAAATTAGTCTTTATTTCCCAAACCCATTAAATCTGTCAAACGTCGATCAAAAGCAAAGGAAAAGAACATAACAATAGTTACTGAGTGTCGGCTTTTATTTGTAGAATATCGCATTTATTTCAGTGGATAATTTAATCCTTCTGTAAATAAATTGCGTCGGTCATCTCATAAAAATGGAGCCACAATTACTCTCCGACGATCTCATTTTTGACTTGAAGGAAGACACAGAGTCAGATAGATATAGAGTTAGTTGTTACATAAATATTACATAAAAACGTTTGGAGTGACCAGAAAAGGCAGAATAATAAATTATATTATAATAGTAGGCATTGAACCAATTCTAATCTGCCTACAGAAACAACAAATAAAATGAATAAACCCGTCTAGAAAGAATGCCGTGTGATTCCTTACCTTACAAAGAATATATTAAAAGAGAACGGAGAAGAGAAAGAGGCAGACCTAGAGTAAGATTGACAGACAATATCAAAGAAACGCTACAATATAAATTGATATGATAATAAGTGAAGCCTCCAAAAGTTGAGAACCAGAAATTTTATCTCCCTCGACACCCGGACGTGTAGAAGAGGGAGTGAAGAAAGAAAAACTACAAAAATGCTGCAGCGGTATGGACTAACAACAACTAGCGCGTTAAAGTTGATCAAGGGTAATTTAAGGAAAAAAAAAGAAAGAAAAAGAATGCAGCTCCTCATAGCGCTCCTCAACAAATGTGACAATTACGTTACCAGTGACGTAGAGTAAGGGGAGGTTAAGGAACATATGACGGGTACCTTCGTGCTCCATACAAAGATCGAGTCTAGTAAGATTCCACTAATCAGTTATCAAATTCAAGAAGAAAAGAGCCAAAGCTGTATAGAAAAAATACTTGAAGACTTTCTTTATTGTTTATCAGAAAGTGAGAATCTAGGCAACCGAAAAGTCACAGACACCAAGACATGGAAGCTCTAGAATACAAACTAATCTAGACGCTAGAACACATTGCCTTATTCCAGACAATATGTTGAACTTTTCTGCAGTGAACAAAATCACATCAAAATCACCACATTTACACACAGTGAAACATTGATCAATATTTTGATTAAACAAAATAAGCACTTTAGAGCTGCTTAAATCTGTAACCAATAGGGTAAATCCATCGATAACAAGCAGAGTTTGGATACATGGCGTGCTCTCAGGATGTTCATAAACAATAACAGCTTCCATGCAGTGGACACTGAGAGGCAGGCTAAAATGTAGTTCATGAAGGGGTAACATAACAAAAACAGTGGACATGGGCTTAAAACAGGCTTGGGATGCCCCGAGAAAGGGTGTCACGAACTGGACCAAGTAGAGGAGCTTTGTTATTGTCCTACAAGGCGCCATAGTACTTGACACGTTGCTGTTGGCCCGTAGCTAAGCAAAATATTAATTTATATTAAAAAAAAAACACGCACATCGTGATATGCGGACACACCGAAACACTCATTCGACGCTCAAAGGTAAAAGTGAATATTCTTAAACTAAATGTATAAGCTTCAATCGACCTAACATATGGTCTCTGACACAGCCTTAAACCCGAAAATGCAAGGACACACGAATACTGAGATACTCAACCTGGCTGGATAAGCATTGATAAACAAAAACGCGCACGTTGAGTTAGCAATAGGCAAATAAGGTCGTATTTACATTTAAGGTTGTGTTTACGTGACTGCTGCTGCAAACATTGTTTCTTTATGACTCCAAATGTAATATGTAATGTAGAGCCTCGTTGGCTGAGTGGTTAGTGCATTCACTTCCTGATCAAAACGGTCCGAGTTCAACTCCCAGAAGTGTCAGATTCTTTTTAGGACCGAAAGGGCTTCTGGGTTAACCTAACCTCTAAGAAAGGGAACAGCGATTTTTTTCTGGGAAGTAAAAGCAGTCTGGCGTGATACCGACCACATCATCCAAAAATGTGGCGTGGTCCTGGATAAATATAATCACTAACACAAGACTGGCTAGGGCCAAGAGATGAAGGGAACCTTTTATTTTTAAATGACGTAGGAGGTGTGAAGTATTAACCCTAAAGGTAAATGTACCACAGAATCTGCAGGCAGTGGTTTGATAGTTTCAGCTTGACGCTCTTCAGTCGACCCACCTGGGAAAAGAATGGGTATCTGAAGCTTCTTTTGGGAAGGTATTAACGGTGAGAAAGAGCAGTGGCCCATTCACAGCCAAGTGATATGGCCTAGAGTTTAGTAAAGTTTTTTTTTTTTACTTCACTCACGTTTAACATTGCATGTTACGAGAAACCTTCTCTTACTTCATCCGGTGAGACCGTCAATATTAGAATTGGAGTTACTGATCCGGACAAAATAGTTATTTTAGAATAAAAATAAATAGCTGGTCCGAAGAAATTTATCATCCGGAGAATTGAAAAAGAACAACAATTTTTGTCAGCTTCGGTGAATATTTTTTGTGTATTGCAGTTTATTATACAATAATTAAAGTAAAGACACATTGCTGAATAATTGGTTTAAACAAACTAAACAGAAGAAATAAATTTAAACAACTGAAAAATCTAATCGAAGACTTGTCGTAAAATAATAATTTAAATTCGCCGATGACAGCGCATCTGCGGAGTTCAAACCGTCAGTTCAAATAAAAGTTGATTGTGGTTTGGTTGGAAACAGTCTCACTGAAATCTAATTGTAACAGAAATAAATCAATGATTGTTTACCATCTTTTGACAGGGGTTACAGGCAAACAAAATATATCAGATAAGAATCCCATCTCATCATAACTCTTTTTTTTTTTCTGGTGAAGGAACATGAGCTTGTTGTGTTTATGATGAATGGGAAAGATTTATATGTTTGTAGCGTGTTTGTGGGAGTTTTTTAACTGTTATGTTGAGAGTGTGGCTTGAATTATACATGGTTCTATTTATGTGTCCTGGTTTGTGGTGGTGAAGTGTAACGCTTTTAGCTTGTGTCAGTAGATGTCAGTTTGATGTTCGAATAATTGATTGCTCGTATTTCGTCAGGTAAAAAGTGACGTGGGAGAATGTGTATGGCGTGAGTGAGTATGTATGTGTGTGATTGTGTGTGTGGAAGCATGTATGCGTCTTAATGTAAACGCGTGAATTTATAAAGAGTTTCCTGCTTATATAGATATATAGCTATCTAAAACAAACAAACAAACAAACAAACAAGCAAGCACGCACGCACGCACACACATACAAGTGTCGTGCAGTGAGAGCACCGAATAAAATGTATTAAAAATTCACGTGTGCAACCAATATTATTGTGTGTTTCGTATTAGATGACAGTGACCTTGAGCTATCAATAGATATTTTCACGCCCGCGACACGCAGAGGAAGCTGGGAAACAGAAAAGATGGCGGCTTCCTTTCAACACTGCACGCAGCAAGATTAACGAAGTGTTGTGAGATTTTTATTTACCAAAAGCGTTAAACCTAAAGAGTGTCATCATGGGGTGAGAGCTCAGTTACGGTAGCAGGTGTATGAGTTGTACACAATTGTATGAATGGACTGAGATGTTGAAGAACAGCGTCACTTGTGTGGAGGATTCTCCTGGGCCTGGACCTATATTCACGGCAGTCACGAAAGACATCATTGCAAGTATGGAGACCATGATATGGGAAAACTGGGGCGTCATAGTCAAGGAGATGGTGTTACTATTGGACGCTGTTTATTATTGGATCAGCCACAGTAAACTATGGAGATAGTAGTGGGGTGTAACATGTACTTCTACATAGTTTGGTGACAGCTTTACACAAAAGGAACACAACAAAATACTGACGTTTCGGCCTAAATGTAGCCTTCTTCAGAGAACAAGAATAAATAGTAAAATATGTTTTTATTAAGACCCGCGGGCATAAAATTAAACCATAAAAAAGTAAAGTACCCCCGTCACGCCAAGTGGCGTATAGGGAATATGGTGTTAGTGACCATATATTTTACAGACCTTCAGCACATGATTTTTGGGGTAATGTGGTCGGTATTACGCCCGTGCCGCTTTACTTTCCCAGAAAAAAAATCCGGTACCCATTAAAGGCTGGGTGAACCAGAAGCCGTCGGTTGGGATCGAACCCTACCTCTTGTCCTTTGTAGTCCAGTTCATTAACCACTGAGCTATCGCGGCTCCCAAAATTAAAACAATAATCCCTCCAACCAGCGTGACGTCTTCAGCTATAAGAGATATAGACGGGTGACGTCACTTTACCCGAAACCACCCAAGCTAAAAACGTCAGGCTAGTTGGAGGTTTTCCAGGAATTCTCTCTCAGCCCCCAGGACAAAGGGAATCTATAGTTGGCTGTGGATCAGCCTATCACATTATAAATGAGGTGCTGAAGTTACAAAAACAAATGTGACAAAATAGGTACCTAAGTGGCGGTTCATGAGTATTTGCGCAACCTTCTGAACAAATTCAATTCCCGTAACTTATATATAAGCTTGCCGGGCGTTGGCGCATGCGCAATGAACTACACGGGACAACAGTAATGAATGTAAGGGGGACTATGTTCATCTTCCTTTTAACTCCATGTGGTGAATAGGTCTTCAACAAACACTTTCCAAGCCGTTCTGTTTTTTGTCATTCTTTTAAGTTTATTCCATAGTTATGGTTATGGAAGGGCCCGGTATCACTGCAAATGAATTAAAATCTACAATTGCTCAACTGCTTGTATCAGTGGAATCATCCGAATTGATATCTCATCTCCCAAACAAAGAAAGGTAGCTGTAGTCCTCATCATAGCAGTTTCAGCACACGCCAAAAGACATAAGGCGAAACCATGTCATTCCATGGTCTTCCCCATCTCTTCATCCTTGCTTCCTCCTGTCTTCTCCAAGAATATTTTGGTCTTCCTCCCTGTCTTCTTTCTTGGGGATTCCAAAAAGGGCGTATTGTGTAATGCTCTCAGTTGTCTTCGCTGTGTGCGCCATCGTCTTCGTTTTATCTCTTTGTCCACCGGTATTTGACTATTACTTTTCCATAATTCAACGTTGGTGATTTTATCCTGCCATTTCCATCCCTTTATTTTGCCCAAGCATCCATTCATGGAGGCCTGTATCTTCGTGATTTTAATTTTTATTCTTCTCCGTATTTCATAGTCATATAATAAGAATGACTTGAAATTGAAAAAAAATTTTTTTTTAATATTTAACCTAATTTCTTTGTATTTTCATAGGTTTCTTGGTGTAACGAAGGTTTCGTTTGCTTTTTGTATCTTTATTTTGTATCATTCTCTATTCCTCCTTCTTTGTCTGTAATACTGTCCATACATATGTAAGATTGTACGTCTAGCAGAGGTATTTCTTCTATTGTTATTTGATTATTTCCAACTGCCTTAATTATCATAATTTCGTCTTATTTCAGTTTATTTTCAGTCCCAGCTGTTGTGATCTCTCATCAAGTAAGCTCATTTTATTTTGCATCTTTTGATGATTACGTGATAAAGAAGCTATGTCTTCAGTAAAGTCTAAGTCATCAAGTTGCTTGGTCAGTGACCACTGTATTCCATTTATGTTGTTCTGAGTTATTTGCATAATATAATCTAAGGTCAGCAGACAGAGAAATGGAGGCAGAAGGCATCCCTGCCTTACCCATATTTAAAAAAAATGTCAAATGCTTATGTAAGCTGTTCTACAACACTACATTTCATTTCTTCATACACTGTTCTTATCAGGTTACTAAACTTTATGGCAATTCCATAATTACTCAGCAACTTCCAAATCATTCCTCTGTCTTGACTATCAAATGTCTTTTTGTAATCTCTGAATTCGATATATATAAAGAGGGGACTGTAGTTCCAAGCTTTGTTCAGCAATTATACATCAGAAGGGGGAACTATGTTGAACAATGAATATATATAATTATTTCAGTGTTTGCAATAAGTACTTTGGTAAACGAAAAAATATATGTTGTTTTATTTTCACGGGTCACCTCTTGTGTTCGTGTGCCTTTGCATGTAATGTTTATGTATTTGCATGTGTGCGCGCACATGAATAGTGATAAGAAATAAAGACATTGACATGTAAAAAAGGAAATAAAAAGGTGATAAACTATGTCTAGGAGAAAGAGATAGAAGAAAGAGAAATAAAGAGAGAGTATGGCAGTGGAAAGGATATAAATAAAGGGCCACGATATAGATAAAGTAACAGAAGTAATTATTAAAATCATAATATCTTGATATAAAATAGAAGAGAGAGGAGAGAGAGAGAGAGCATGATTTGATGAGTACATTATTTCCACAATGAAAATTCCAATAACGATGATACCAAAATAACATGTAAATATATTAGCTGCGATGTTGCACGTTTTCGTGAGTTATTTTAAAAAATGCATACTGATAAAGGGTATACTGATATGTAGGCAACGATCAATTGTAACGGTGACAACATCAACTTAGTGGCAGTTAAGCGCAACTGATAACAGACGTTTACACAAATAACACAGCACAAATAAAGAAACTCATTAATTTTTTAAATACTCAGGAAGTTCACGTGTAAAATAAAGAAAACCATAATAACCATTCATTACATATATCTTTCCTTACGTCAGCCAATCAGAAGTTGGCTTACGTTTTAATGCTTTTCTCTTTTTTTTTTTCTATTTCCGCTTCCTGTTTCCGTCTATCCTGCAGGGAATTAAACATCGTCCATCAATGGCAACAATATACTTCCTCTAACTATATAAAACGTGAGGATTGACATATTCCTCGCCTTGGTCTTCAATACCTTAAAGTCCTAAAGAGTGGCTAAAAACTAATTATACCTCTCAGTGAAATCAATTATAATACACTTAGCTTTCAAAGAACCCACTTGTAAGCTTTCACTACTTTATGTATTAACTTTAATGCCTATTTTTCTTTGCATTATTATTATCCTTGTTTAGCAACATCTCAATTAGGCTTGTGCATGTTGTGCAAATATTCAATTTTATCTCAATTGATTTTCTTTGCACGACCCGAACTACAATTCTGACTTTGATTCCAATGATTTCGACTCAACAGCTTCATTTTTCAATTATTTGTCTTATCTGCTACACAACTTATACTTACAAAAAAATTATTGTTATAATTATGATGTCATTTTGATATTTCGCATCATGTACTTTCATTCCCCGTGCATTTTGGATCTGCAATGGTC
This sequence comes from Megaustenia siamemsis, assembly GCA_032433765.1. Lineage (NCBI taxonomy): Eukaryota > Metazoa > Mollusca > Gastropoda > Stylommatophora > Ariophantidae > Megaustenia > Megaustenia siamemsis. The sequence continues at coordinate 35,060,056 of JAVIAB010000125.1, forward strand.
TGCATAAGAGTTCACACAAAACATCGTAACCTTGGTTTGGAATGTGATATCTTCTGTGTATTTGAATTGGGTCAATGTTGCAGTTGGAGTCAGAGTCGAGGAGTAACAATAAGGAAAGTGTAAAACAAGGAAAGTATCAAAATAAGCAAAGAGTGTCAAAATAAGCAAAGAGTGTCAAAATAAGCAAAGAGTGTCAAAATAAGCAAAGAGTGTCAAAATAAGCAAAGAGTGTCAAAATAAGCAAAGAGTGTCAAAATAAGCAAAGAGTGTCAAAATAAGCAAAGAGTGTCAAAATAAGCAAAGAGTGTCAAAATAAGCAAAGAGAGTCAAAAATCCAGGAACTGCCGTGATGACTTCACAGTTCAGAAATGTGAACAAGAGACTTTCAAAGTAATGAATGGCTGCGCGGACGGGCACTCACTAATAAACGGTTGCTAAGGGAATCCAGTACGTTCTTGTCAAACTCATATGTCCACACTATCACAAAGAGGCTGTACTAATTTAAAAATAAAAAGGTATCGTAAAGAATGTAGTGCAGTTTTGATATTTGTTCCTGCTTTCCATTAATGAAATCCATAATAAAGGACATCACATTTGAACATATATGATATGTTACGTGTGTGTTTGCGTGTGTCTCTTCCGCTGAACCAACCAGGCGTTAGATTTAGAGTTAACGCAATTGTCGGCTTGGTACTTTGATCTCCCCACACAAAGTAAATGGTCTGTGCGAGATCTGATTACTATTGCTTGCATTTTTCTCTGTCCAGCTCAGAAATCTACATTTAAACCGTACCAATATTTGATCATTGCTGTTTAAGTAATCGCTGAATATTCTAACGTTGCATTTGTGTCCCATCAGCAGCCATTGCTGCTTGCACAACGTCATCCGACATGTATGCTTCACTTTTAAAGAGGAATAACAAGCAGATGACAATGAAGGATGTCATGACGTTGGCAACAAAGAATGAGGTAGGTGAGAATGACAACTCATTATGTCGAGCACTACGTATGTAGAGTAAATTAGAAGTACAGGAATTAAAAAAAAAAAAAAAGACCAACACTAAGTCAAGGAAAAAGGAAAACAAAGAACGATAAAGGGAAATAAAAAGAAGGGAATTAAAAAGGAGATTCGAGAGGAATATAACAAAATTAGAAAGGGAGAAGGTGATGGACTTTGCAAACCCCGGGAGAGGGGGGGGGGGAGGGAGGGGATCACGAAGAAAATAAATTAAAACACGGCAATGATAAAAAAAAATTAAATTAAAAAGCCAATCAAAAAAAATAAAAGGTTGTCAATGAAAAAGACGGAGGCAACCATCAATGAAATAACTCACGACAAGCATACATAGAAGAGCGGCACTACAATTTCCACTTTTTTTTAAAGGGTGTTTCAGCAAAAATAAAAATTGACAATCTGAAAACGCCAAACTCGTCCATCGTCCTCCCCCCGAAGGTGAACCGTCAACGCTCAGTCTCTGCGGCGCGGGGCGGTTGGCTGCTTGGCTAACGTCACTGACTGAATGGAATATGAAATCCACTCTCATTCGTTTGTGTTGACGGCATATGTCCTCTAGTCTATGTCAATTCGGAGACGAGAAATTGTTTTCAGGTTGTCAAAAAAAACTCGTGGTAGATTGTTGAACATTGTTCTTTCTATTCATTCTCAACATCGGTTTGCATTCAATGGATAGCGCGTATATAATACTGTTTAAATTGTAATCTATTATACTTTACATATTTTATATATTTACAACTAAAACAAGAGAACTGTGGAGTTACTATAAAACAAGTACTACTTTTAAGTGGCGTTATACCTAAAACATGAAACTGTAATGAAATAATCTTTAGCTAAAAGTATAGTATTTTAATTAATTATTGATAAAGTTTAATTTTTTTTTAAAAAGACAGAGTACGTTAAGACACACAAACCATACAACTAGAAAAAAAAACAAAGATGGACCATCAATGTTTCCAACCAATGTTAATAAATGTAAACCCTAAAAACATTTTTCTAATAACATTTCATTTAAAAAAAACTGACACTGACAATCATATCTTCGATTACTACAATATTCTAGACGTCTAGAAAAAATCAAACAATTACTTGGTCCTCAGCCGCAATTATTTTTATTTATTGAAGTACACGCGTAATATGGGAATCAGTTGACTGACATAAGGATATGAGACGTTTTCCTGATGTAGAGAGGTGATTCAAGTTACACACAAGAGTTAACGTTTGGAGATGGCGTGGTTTTAAGGGTGACGTATTGTGATGAAATAAATAACTGTGGTTTATATTCAGTCAGGACGATTCACGCGCTTTCAGGCTAAGATTGCAACAGAAGGAAGGCACCCAGGAGCAAATTATCAGGTGCTTCCACCACCTTCACAGAATCACAAGTTAAATAGCTAAAATAAAAAAAAACGACGATGTTGATTATTACGTTGAACAAGACTTGATGACGTCGAAAGAGCTCAATTAATTGCTTAATTCTGGAAGGTGAGGGAAACAAGACCAGTTCTAATGATTAAATTACATTTTGTTGACAGGTTAGAGAGTTTCCTATTACAACAAGACAAGTTGATATTTACGTTATTATCAAAGTAGGCTAAACACGACAATACTGCAAGGAAAAAATTAGTAACTGATTAGAAGTAAAAAAAAAAAAAAAAAAGGAGCCCCGGGTAAGGAACCCCGTCACGCCAAGTAGCGTATGGGGAATATGGTGTTAGTGGCCCTAATTTTTTTTTTAATTGACCTTCGGCACATGATTTTTAGGTTAATGTGGTCGGTATTACGTCCGTGCCGCTTTACTTTCCCAGAAAAAAATCCTGTACCCATTTCAGACTGGGTGTAGCCGGAAGCCGTCGATCAGGATCGAACCCGACCTCTTGATCTTTGTGGTCCAGTTCACTAACCACTGAGCTATCATGGCTAGTAACTGATTAGATATTTAAGGGTAGCGGTTTCACTGTGGAATTACAAACGGTGGGAAACAGTTACAATGCATATTAGTTTACATTTTTCCGAGTGACACGGATTCATTTTACCCAGCGTCTGGAAATGGGTACCTGAGTTTGGAGGCCGGTCGTGATAACGATCACATTGCCCATAAAATATGCCGTTGGTTACTGAAATGTATTGGCATAAACGCTAACTTCTACATACGCCTTAAGACCTGGAAATAATGCTAATATACTTACGTACAATAATCACGAATGAAACATGACAAAGTACAAGGGCGTAGAACTGTGAATATGGAATATGATAGAAGAGATAATATTATGATACTACTGCTCTCATTAAAAAATACAAGAGTATGAATTAAACCTTCCAGCTGTTACGGTCAGTGACATTATAAGTTTGGTGTGGTCATAGTAGTTATCTACTTGTTTGTTTTTTAGGCATGACACCAACTGTAAACTCAAAGAGTGTCCGTTTGCATACCAATTTCTTTGATAACAACACACAAATCTTAGTACAAGCGAGAAATTAGTTTAATAGTAGTAGTCAAGATAATTACAGAAATAGTGATTATAATTAGTGGTAGTAATCCTTGTAGTGTAGTCACTCTGTAACAACATGCTAGTAGTATGAGTTGCTATAATAGTAGTATTGACGAATGTTGAGAACACCGTAGATATTATTCTAAGAAGAGTAATGAAACGTTCTGAAAGAGGCCAAAGCAAAGAGCTTCTTTCCAATATTAGTAAGAAACAACCATCATTATATTTTGGACATGTAATGAGAAGGGAACAGCTAGAATATATTGTGACAAATCGAAATATAAAGAGACAAGGAGGGAAAGATAAGCAAAGAGAAACGATACCAGACAGCTTAAGATAATGGGTTGTCAGAAGGTCAACAACAGAAATGATAAATAGCTGTCGAGATCGAGAATTTCGGAGGAACATGATCACTTACACCAGCAGGTCGGGTATTTGATGATGATGATGATGGTAGTAATTGATGGGCATGGCAGCAGTAGATTTATTGCATATGATTACTCGTATATGGGAGTGTTAAATGTTTTGAGCTTTTTTAATTATAAATTCTCTACATGTTCGAGTTAGGCACACAATTACAGCTCGGCGGATGGTGAGCACCTGTTGCTGTGTTGCTGTGACGTATTTCTGGGTCAGAAAACAAGAATGTTGATCTCTGCACAATTACCACTTTCCAGAATGCTACAAATCACGATAACTATTAGTGCGCTACTATTAAACACAATTAGAACTAGACAAATGAAATTTTTGGGGCATGTTAAAAGACACAACAGCCTAATAAAAGTAATATTGGAAGGGAAAATGCAAGGTAAAAGAGGAAGAGGCAGAACAAGACTAACATGGATGAGTAACATCAAAAGATGGACAAGTCAACCTATAACAATCTGCACCATCAAAGCAAGAGACAGAGTGGAATAGCGTTCCATGATAGCCAACCTTCGATGCGGAGACGACACACAATTATAATGGCGATTAATGCGCTCATTAAACGTTTACAGATCAAATAAGCTACATAAGATCCAATAAAGAGATGTTGAAGAGCTATGTGACAGAGTCAAGCTTTAATCAATTTACATATTTATACCGTATCTTAAAATAGTAAAGTATTACATTACCTTGTGAAAGAGCATTTACATTACCTTGTGAAAGAGCATTTACATTTATGTGCTATGGGACATACAGGAGCATATGTATGTTAGTTTCTAAAAACGTGAATGTTAAGCTCTAGGGTAACAAGAGTTAAAAGTATGTGTGCAACTGACTAACCTGGTAAATGTATTGCACACTATCAGCATTTGTTCTACATTTTATTTCAAAACTCCGACTTCAAAGACACCGTAAAACTGAGTAACTTTTTTGCGATTTCAAATCTGTCCCAAACTATTCTCCATTCCACCATCATTATGTGCCATATCGGTTGGCGTAGGCGATCATGTCGTTCCACAATCTTCTATCCACAGTGTATCGTATCAATTCTGATGTTGACTGTTTTCCATGTCATGATACCATGCTTTCTAGTATTTTCTCTCTTTGTTGTCCGCGATCTCTCTTTCCCTGTATTTTGCCAGTTGTGGCCAAGTTTTCTAAATTTCCTCTTCTCATGATGTGCCTGAAAAATATTGATTGCTTTTTTCTTAGGAGCTCCTTTTTTGTGTTGGTCCCTTTGAGAATTTCTTCGTTGGTCTTTGTAGCTGTTCAGGGAACTTTCAACATTCATCTGAGAAGTTCCAAATATGTGGCATATAATCTTCTTATCATTTCTTTGTTTCCTGTCCATGATTCGCTTCCATAGGTCAAAATTAGTTCTATATAGCACCGATGAACTCTCTTTCGCACTTCTATTGACATAGATTTGTTGCATAAGAGGTTTATCATTTTCTGAAATGCTATTTTGGCCTGAGCTATTCTGCTTTTCATTTCTGTGGTACATCTTCCATGTGATGTTATTATTGTGCCCAAGCATTTGACGCTTTGCACTTGTTTCAAATGTGTCCTGTTCATTTTTATGCTCCATTTAGATGATGATTGTTTCCTCGATATAACCATTACTTTTGTTTTCCTTCTATTCAGACTTAGACCTTTATTATTGCTTTTTTTTACTATTATGTCTATCATTTCATGTAGTTCGTTCTCTCTCTCTCTCTCTCTCTCTCTCTCTCTCTCTCTGCTATTAAGATTGTGTCATTCCCATATCGCAAACTGTTAATGTTGTAACCATTGACTTCAATTCATTTTTTGTCTACTATTGATCTCATAATATTTTCACTGTAATGTGAAAATAAAACCAGCGACAGTACATAGCCTTGTCTGACTCCTTGTTTTATATATTGGAACTGTCCTGTTTGGTTGCTAATTCTTGTGGCTGCTGTTTGTTGCCAGTACATGTTTTTTTTATGTTTCGCAGATCCTTGCCATCAACGTTTAAATTCTTCACCATAATGATTATTTCCACATGTTCTACTTTGTCAAATGCTTTTGTGTAGTCTATAAAGCCCATATATAGATCTTTCTATCAATGTTCTCAGGATGTACATTGCATCATTGATGCCCTTTCCTTCCACAAAACCACATTGTTCCTTACTTATTTCTGGTTTTATTTTGTTCCTTATACGCCTCATGGCGATTCTTAGTAATAGTTTCGTCATATGGCTCATGAGACTAACAGTACGATGGTCTTCACAATCAGTGGCGTATGAATTCTTCGGTATGGCTAAAAAGCTAGACTTTAGTAGATTTTCGGGTATGTGTCAATTCAATCAATATTCTCCATTTCACTTCACCCAAAAACTATTCTCCATTATACTCCACTGAAAATTATTTTCCATTTGATTACACCCAAAATTATTCTCCATCCCACTCCACTTAAAATTAGTCTTCATTCGACTCCACTAAAAATTATTCTCAACTCGATCTCACCCAACATTATTCTTCCAACTTTCCCCCACTCCAATGGCACAGCCACGTTTATATTACCAGTCTAAATCATTACATCCCACAGCGCCATTTTGTTACCAGAAATGTTATAAACTTTGTTATTAAGGGCGAACTGACACCATTTTTAGCAGGCATTTCAAAGACTTTTATAGAGCAGAGGTTGCAGCCCAAATTTACAGGCACGATAATGAGCATTAGAATGCCGGGACTGTGCTGATGTTGTTGACGTGTGGCATGGTGACATGATGATTGAAGAAGAAAATACATTTCTGACGAAAGAGGAGAAGGCGATTTAACTCAAGTTTTAAAAGACAAGTATTAAACAGTTCAAGAGAAGCGATTAACGAAAGGTAAGACATACGTTTACACCTTCATTCAATTCTCCGTCTGTACTTTCCTTTTACTTATATAAGTTAAGGAAGCCGCGATTGCTCAGTAGTTAGAGAACTGAATAAGACAAGAAAATGCCTCATAACAATGTGAGACAATCCCATAGTAAAGTACCCCCGTCACGCCAAGTGGCGTATAGGGAATATGGTGTTAGTGACCATAAATTTTACAGATCTTCGGCACATGATTTTTGGAGTAATGTGGTAGGTATTACGCCCGTGCTGCTTTACTTTCCCAGAAAAAAATCCGGTACTAATTACAGGCTGGGTGAACCCGGAAGCCGTCGGTTGGGATCGAACCCTACCTCTTGTCCTTTGTAGTCCAGTTCACTAATCACTGAGCTATCGCGGCTCCCGAGACAATCCCATAATAGACTCGAACATCATTTAGGAAAAAAATATATTTAATAACAACTTAAAAAAATTACGTCTCTACCTACGGGCATCACCCAGAAAATACAAAACATACAACAAAACTGTCACCTCTGCATTCAAGAGGGAAACAAATTCTGACCAACACCGACTCCAATCAGAGGACAACTTTTTGGATAATGGCAGAACCTAAAGAATCCATTAATGAAGTCTACATAAGAGTTTAACACTCACAAGAAGAAGGCTAAGTAAGTTTTCATGGCTGTCACGTTCTTCTGTGTTGAGAACAGTAGGCCAAACGCAGAGTGACAAGAGAATAGCATAACAAGAAAGCAGTCACGGCCGTGGCTTAAACATACCGACCACTCTTTGACCATTCGCTCTATCTTGGGCAATGTGGTCGGCACCCTGCCATTGTCGCCTTGCTCGCTCTCTCTCTCTCTCTCTCTCTCCCCCCCCCCCCCACACACACACACATAAAAAAAACCAATTAAATAAATAACAAATCCGATGAATGTATACGATTTAGTGAACCTAGAAGCCGTCGACTGTTATCGAACCCAATCTCTCGACGAGACAGCTAACCACTGTTCTACCGCGGCTGCCAAACACCGAAGTCAATGATGTAGAATTCTACAAGAGTAAATCTGCCAAATTTTATGACAAACTTGCCTTTATCATCCACATACTGCGTGATACGCTAACATGTTGCAAGTTTTTCTTCCGCTTTATTAGACCCAGCAAACAATATTGATCATACCTGGGTGTGTGAGTTGGTGTATGTATGTGTATATATGTACGCAGTTCTTTTTTTCAAATAAAAGTTTACTGGAACTAATAATTTCAGCCTAAAATATGAGAGATTCCCATTATGTTTATCATCATCATCATCATGTGCCGTACCGGTTGGCGTTGGCGATCATGTCCTTCCACAATCTTCTATCCACAGTGCATCGTATGAGTCCTGTTGTTGACTATTTTCCATGCCATGACACCAAGCTATCCAGTATTTTCTCTTTTTGTCGTCCGCGATCTCTCTTTCCTTTTATTTTGCCAGTTGTAACCAAGTATTCCAACTTTCCTCTTCTCATGATGTGCCCAAAAAGTGTTGATTGCTTCTTTCAGATGTTTTTTAAGAGCTCCCTTTTTGTGTTGGCCTCTTTGAGAACTTTCACATTGGTCTTTTTAGCTGTCCAGGGAACTTTCAACATTCTTCTGAGAAAGCCCATCTCTGTGACCTCTAATCGTCTTTTCTATCTATCTTTCGTTCGCCCGAAGTATTGTCTATATCTGCAATGTCGTTTCCTGTATAAATTTTACAGTCTTTTGTAATTCTTGCAGTGGCCCATACAGTTTTGTCTGTAGTGTTGTTTCTATGGGCCAATGTATTTTCCTCAGTCTACTATATTCAGTGCAGTTTTGAGGTATGTGTTCAGCAGTCTGGGGCGGCTGTCCACATGTACAAGTAGTTGAGGTGCCGACCTTGAATTTTGTATACATGTGACTGGAGTCGATTGTGTCCTGTTCTAAGGCGTATAATGATAACTTGTTCATATCTATTCATATTATGAAAGGCATCCTGATTTTGGGCTTGTGGTCCTCTGATTGATTTGATTATCTGTTTCTTATGATGGTATGTAACTGGTGTATCTAGTTGTGTGCCTGTTGAACCTTCCTTTGCCAACTGATCTACTTTCTCATTTCCTGGTATTCCACAGTGAGATGGGATCCACTGTATGGCAACCCTGTGGTGCTTGCAGAGTTCAGTCAAAAAGGTCCGCAGATGTGGTAATTTTCTGGATTGTAATGCCTGGAGTACTGATTTTGCATCTGTCAATAACACTATAGGCTGCGGGCTAAGATTACTGTTCAGCAGTTTTTCTATTGCCAACTTTATTGCTTGTATTTCTGCATCAAAATTGTGACAATATTTCCCTATTGCTATTTTATTCATATCCCTAGTGTTATTTGGGTACTCTATATATGCACCTGCTCCCCCATTCATAACTGCATTCTGTGCTGATCCCTCTGTGTACACACGAATCCATAGGTCTTGTGGGTATTCTTCATCCAGGAAATAGAGTTATTGTTTTTCGCTGTAGACTATTCTGTTCCTCTTTGTCAACTATTCCTTTCACTTCTGTCCGTATTTGCACTGATAATCCTGATTCCTCTGTCCAGGGAGTCTGTTCTGGTATGGGCAGTAGGGGGTTAACAACTCTTGGCATGTCTGGTGTTTGTCTACTAATACGCTTTAATCGTCTTTTCATTTGTTTGTCTATTGTCCATGATTCGCTTCCATAGGTCAGAATTGGTTCTATATAGCATCGATGAACTCTCTTTCTGATTTCTATTGACATAGATTTGTTGCATAAGTAATTTTTCATTTTCTGAAATGCTATTTTGGCCTGAGCTATTCTGCTTTTTATTTCTGTGTTGCATCTTCCATCTGATGTTATCACTGTGCCTAAGTATTTCAAACGTTGCACTTGTTTCAGATTTGTCTTGTTCATTTTTATGCTGCATGATGGTGATGATTGTTTCTTCAATATAACCATTACTTCTGTTTTCTTACTATTCAGACTGAGACCTTTCTTGTTGCTTTCTTTTACTATTATATCTTTCATTTCTTGTAGCTCATTCTCTGTCTCTACTATTAAGACTGTGTCATTCGCATATCATAAATTATTTATGTTGTGACCGTTGACTTCAATTCCTTTTTTGTCTACTATTGATCTCGTAATATGTTCGCTGTAAAGTGAAAACAAATCCGGCGACAGAACACAACCTTGTCTGACTCCTTGTTTTATAAATTGTAATTGTCCTGTTTGGTTGTTAATTCGTATAGCTGCTGTTTGTTGCCAGTACATGTTTTTTTATTATTCGCAGATCCGTGCCATCAATGTTTAATTTCTCCAGCATATTTATTATTTCCACGTGCTTTACTTTGTCAAATGCTTTCGTGTAGTCTATAAAGCACATATATATATATTTCTTTACCTCAATAGATCTTTCTTTCAATGTTCTTAAGATGTATATTGCATTATTGGTGCCCTTTCCTTCCACAAATCCACATTGTTCCTCACTTATTTCTGGTTTTATTTTGTTCCTTACACGTCTCATGATGATTCTTAGTAATATTTTAGTCATATGGCTCATGAGACTAATAGTGCGATAGTCTTCACAATCAGTGGCGCCTGACTTCTTCGGTATGGCTACAAAGATAGATTTTAGTAAATCTTCAGGTACGTGTCCAGTGTTATATATGTCATTGAGTAGTTTTGTTATGACTTGTATTCCCAGTTCTCCTAACGCATTTATCTCTTCGATTGTTATATTGTCGGGACCTGGAGCTTATTATTAGGGTAGCGGGGTAGAGTTCTGCCCTACCAAAGGAGGAGTAAGACGTCTCCTTTCCTCCGCTAGTCTTCGGGACAACCTTGGGCAAGGTGGAGCTCCCGTTTAGCCCCCTTATCAGGGTTAAGTGAAGCCATTGGAGCAGGTGGTGGATGGTGTTGTGGGAGCAGCCGATAAATAGTGCCGATTATGGTCCCCACGCCGCGATGGCAGGCAGAGGATCTCATGTATAGAGACAATGGCTGCGATCTCCGACTAGTACAGTCACTGCCAAGAAGGAAAGGAATGGCAAACTACCTTCTTATATTGCCTGGAATAATCATGACAAACCACAACTTTATATTATGTATATAGCCGTATATAACTCGTCTCTGAAGTTTTGGTGTAGTTGCATTTCCATTATCGTTGCCAACAAGTATAACATGAGAATGTAAACTTTCAGCAGTTCTAGTTGTTAATTGCATGTCGAGTGTGCTATTTGTATATCGGGACTGTCAGAGTTGTAACAAGTTAACTGGAAAGCGTTCACGCTCGACTTGGGCAAGAAAAAAGTGATTGTAGGCTTTTGTATGTATGCGTTTGTATGTATGCGTTTGTATGCATGCGTTTGTATGCGTTTGTATGTATGCGTTTGTATGCGTTTGTATGTATGTATGTATGCGTTTGTATGTATGCGTTTGTATGTATGCGTTTGTACGTATGTATGTATGTATGTATGTATGTATGTATGTATGTATGTATGTATGTATGTATGTATGTATGTATGTATGTATGTATGTATGATGTATGTATGTATGTATGTATGTATGTATGTATGTATGTATGTATGTATGTATGTATGTATGTATGTATGTATGTGGTCTGCTTCTTCTTAGCCGTTGCCTATAAAAGGGACCTGTGACCGATAACACGTCTAGTAATGTCACAACAACACATTCATTCGTATTGACTCGCACTTGAGTTACGCTAAGGGTGTCCCAACCTTCATTCACACTGTGCAATCTTTTCCTACTCATTTAACTTTTGATCTTCTCTAAACAATCCTTAGATTCCCCTCTGGCTCCACTGTGTCGCAGTTGTGCGATCTCTTCTGTATATTTTGAGTACATGGCACGCCCGGAACCAGCTTCCGCCTCATATCACCGTGCACATCTCATCACACAAAAACATATACAGTGGCATACGCACAATACTAGCTCAAGAAACCTGTCTTGGTCACCGATTAACGGAGTTTACCTTTAAATTATGCAATAATAAACTATTGACTAATTATTATTACTTGAAGACTCTGAACATAAACCCTGTAGTCTGGGAAGAAATAGCTGCAGACCGCAATCTTTGGAAACACACGCTAAAGCTCACACGCTAAAGCTCCAACTCAAACAAGAAGGAGACAGATTCATAGAAAAATAGAATACACGGCGAAAGAAAAGAAAAAAATAACATTTCTGGGGGCACTGAAAATTCCATGGTCAACTATGAATGACGTAGGCTACTACTTTTATTACTTGCTACTAACCGGCTGACAAGACGTGCGCACTCTTAAAAAGAAAATTTCTGTTATAGGACAAATGTGTAAGTATCAATAGAGAGGAAAACTCTCAAAGTTCATATCAATATTTATTGCGCATGTCATGGCGATCATAAATAATAGAAGCTAATTTATATTATTTTCAACGACTAAGTATGTTCCGCGAGAATTCAGGTTCAGCAAGAGACTGGCCAATTTACTGTGTCAATGGGCCGAAACACTTGCTCAACGAAGATCCTTTCTGATGGTCATATTACCCCTGCTGCAAAGTTCTAAATACACAAGTTCATATCTAGATATAGATATATTTTCTGGTTTCTTGACTGTAGCGCGTTAGTCAACGAACCTGACAATTCACCCTCAATGATATCTCTTTATTAATATTCCTATTTTCCTATGACATAATAGTTCACAATGTTGTACTAAACGCAACCAACTATAGTAGTGGATGTGTACTGTGAACTGAATTAGACAAGAAAATGCCTCATAATAACAATGTGAGACAATCCCATAATAGGCTCAAACATTACTAAGGAAAAAATATATATTTAACAAAAACTGAAAAAAATTACCTCTTTACCTATGGGTATCACCATAGACTTCCGTTTCCAAGATGGTGGATCTTGTTCACGTTCTCGCAATCGCTGCTGAAAGTGCATTTGGGGTCTGATTAATTTCGGCTCTCCATTGCACTTTTCTGCGTTAAAGTCAAAATGATGTTTTACTTAACACATCTGCGCCGATGAAGCGGAGTTGTACGCACGGCAATATTCCTTTTTGACAAATCAAGTGTTGTGAATGCGACCTTCCATCGTCTAGAGTTGATCTGCGCTTTACGTCACATTGAGTGCTGTTCGTGACCGATGTTGGAATTGCTTGACGCAAGATATTTACATGTTACAACTCATTAATATGAATTTGTCCGTCAAGACAGCCGCAGTTTTATCTCTTTAGGGAATTTGCACCGTGCTTCGTTCGTTGTAGGGTGCATTCACTAGAGTAATCGGAATATATAGCCGCTGCCATTGTTGTGCGTGTGCTACGTCACAATAATGGCTGATCGTATATCCCAAGAACGGCTATACGCTAATCTTACGGTTTGTTGTTTGATGTGCGACGGGGAAAATATGACGGCTAACTGTGTTTTGTACGTTCGGATTTGGAGTCAAAAACGATGTCTTAACATCATCAAGCGCTATACATTTAAAAACAAATATGACGATGATCATTTTCAGGAGGACGTGAACTTCCGGTCAATATGGTGGATTGGCGGCAGGAACCATTGAAGGCTATGAATGAAAGTGTTCCTTGTTGCAGTTTCCTCATATTCCAAGTCCGGCTTGAATATCATGTTTCGATATTCCAATTGTTTACGATGAATGATGATATCGTATGACAGGGAACAGTTGGACGTGTTCCCTTTCTGTGCGGTTTCGCCTTATGTCTTTTGGCGTGTGCTGAGACTGCTATGATGGGGACTACAGCTACCTTTCTTTGTCTGGGAGATGAGTTAGTAATTTGGACGATTCCACTGGCACGGGTGGTTGAGCAATTATGGATTTTAATTCGTTTGCAGTGATACCGGGGGCCTTCCATAACCAAAGAACCAAAAAAACCCCAGAAAATACAAAACATACAACAAAACTGTCACCCTGTATTTAAGAGAGAAATAAAAAGTCTGATCAACACCGACTAAATATGTTCTGCGAGAATTCAGGTTCAGCAGGAGACTAACCAATTTACTGCGTCAATGGGCCGAAACGCTCAACGAAGATCCTTTCTGATGGTTATATTATTAACTGTTGTAAAGTTTTAAATACACAATTTCATATCTAGATATAGACATATTTTCTGGTTTTCTTGAGTGTAGTGTGTTCGTCAACAAACCTGACAATTCGCCCTCGCTGATATCTCTTTATGGATATTCATATTTTCCTATGATAGAATAGTTTACACTGTTGTACTAAACGCACCCAACTATAGCAGTGGCTGTGTACTAAATAACCGCGACGCTGCATAACCTTCCTCAGTTATAGCTGTGCATTTATTTCATCTGTGGGGAGTTGTTACTATTTTCAAGTTATGACGTCAATTATTTGTTCCTCTGAGTAAATCCACAGTTATCTATAAACTAAACGTGGTTGTGGGTAAATCAGTTCACTGTCGTCGACTTCACATAGCTACTTTTGCTGTTCTCATTATTATGACTAGCTCCAATGTGGCTTTCCTTTCTTTCTCTCTTCTCTCTCCCTCCCTCCCTCTATCTCTTTCTTTCTTTCTCTCTTCCTTTTTTTCTCTCTCTCTTTCTTTCTTTTCTTCTTTCTTTCTTTCCTTCTTGACACTAACAACACATTCTCTGCAATGTCTTAAAATCTCGAAACAACCCTTCCTTACAGACAGGATTGGAAGAGGGCTAACACAGTAGGTATTACAGCAATCTACATTGTGTCAATATATTTGAAGAAAGTGGCAAAGATTATATTAGCAAACAGAAAAAAACATAAGAGATTTACTTAGCCACTTTGTAATGAGACCTTCAAAATGATGGACATCATTATCATGAAGCTTGTTCATGTTGGAACTTGCTTCCGATGACAGCTCTGAAGTTATCTCTATCCTGCGCGAGATGTCCAGCTTCTGCGGCTGTCATTCATAGCTTGTATGTGATATCTTGCACCCACCTTCTAGGCGTTCCTCTTCTTCGTTTTACAAGACCACAACATTTCATTCAGCTAGTTGTTATCTTCTTTATCAACCAGCATTATTCTAAAATTTTATATTATTTCTAAACTGACATGTTTGTTTTTTTCCCCGTCCAAAGTACTCTGGGTATTCTTCCGTAGAATTTGCATTCAAAGATAATGCCTTGTTTTCAGTAAATCTGTCGATTGTCTATATATCACAGTCATATGTTGACATAGGATGAAGATTTTAAAACTGCAATACAAACGGACCAAGAAAATCAAAACTCACCACAGGAACACAATCATAATCTGATCTCGTGAAAGTTACGCAAAAAAAAAAAAAAGTAAAGAGCCACGTCGCGCGACGTGGCGTATAGGGAATATGATGTTAGTGACCATAGTTTTGGGGTAAAGGGAAAATGGTGTTATTAACCATAATTTTTACAGACCTTCAGCACATATTTTTGGGGTAATGTGGTCGGCATTACGCCCGTACCGATTCACTTTCCCAGAAAAAATATCAGGTACCCATTTAAGGCTGGGTGAACGTGGAAGCCGCCAATCAGGAACGAACCCGACCTGTTGTCCTGTTTAGCCCAGTTCACTAACATCTGAGCTATGGCGGCTCCCTGGACGTTGTGTGCACAACTAGATCTTCTTTTGAAAGAATATATGTTCGATTACAAGTGAATTATTATTTAAATTATGGGTAAACCACAAGAATATTGATGTGTTCACTTTTTGGGTTTCAACCACGTGCACTTACTTCAACAACACAACAACAGCAACAACAACAACAACTAGAACAACGACAGTAGCAGCAGCAACAACAACAACAACAACAACAACTAGAACAACGACAGTAGCAGCAGCAACAACAACAACAACAACAACAACAACAACAACTAGAACAACGACAGTAGCAGCAGCAACAACAACAACAACTAGAACAACGACAGTAGCAGCAGCAACAACAACAACACAATTGCTCACATTGTATTTATGTGCATCCACGCCTGTAATATCGAACACCTGCCTTTTATTAGACATGTCACACACACACACACAGAGGCATAACGACTAATGGCAAGTGCTGTACAATCACATAAATGAAAGAAACAAAAATCCCCAACATGAAAACTGTGAAACCAGGCCGATCTCCGTCTAGAATAAAACTTTGACAACGGAAACTTGTTTCTGAAAAAGCATGTAGGCCGACACATTATTATTTGGTTGTGTTCACTTTATTTGTATATTGCTCTCACCATACCTTGTAGGAGTGTATGTTACACCCCACTACAGGCTCCTTGTGTCTTAATATACGATTCCTGTCGTTGGAATGATATTAATACAATGTAAGTTTATGACTACTGCAGCTTTAATGAACACAACAAATTAACTATAATGTCAGTAATTTAACAAATGTTTATAAGAGATTGAATGCCACTTTATTCTTGTTCATTATTCAATACTATTAAATGTTCATAGAGTATTAATAGATGATTTTTCAGTATCTGTTTCACATACATCAGAGAATTAGTCAATCAAGCTAATATCACATTTTTTTTAAAACAGCAGTTGTCTTAGCTTGTCTTATCTGTTCTTTAATAAAACGGAGGCGAAATGAAAAAAAAATAGGAAAAAATTGTATGGTTAAAGCTTTGTGTAATTGATAGACGACACACATTTGAGCGACGTCTCGGCTCAATAGACCTTCAGCAGGAACAAACAAACAACACACACACAGATATGTAAATAAATAAAACTAGTTCTACATAGCTAACCAATAACTAAGCGTCCAAAACAAAATAATTTCAATAACTAGTACGAGAAAAAAAAAAATGTGTGCCCTGTAACCTGCACCCTGGCCAGAAGGAAAACTAACGAGTGGCGTTGCATCCTAAACGAACCTCTGGCCACGGTTCAGTTTACAGGGCAGACATTTTTATTTTTCTTTCTCGTACTAGTTCGAAATTATTTTGTTCTGGATGCTTCATTGTTGGTTAGCTAAGTAGGGCTAGTTTTAATTACTTACATATCTGTGTGCGTGTTATTTGTTTGTTCCTGCTGAAGTCCTATTGAGCCGAAACATCGTTCAAATTTGTGTCGTCCATAAATTACGTAAAGCTTTAACCATACCATTTTATAAATATATTATTTTTAAAATAAAAATGAGAAAGAGAGTTCATCAGTGCTATATAGAACCAATTCTGACCTATGGAAGCGAATCATGGACAATAGACAAACAAATGAAAAGACGATTAAAGGCCACAGAGATGGGATTTCTCAGAAGAATGTTGAAAGTTCCCTGGACAGCTAAAAAGACCAATGAGGAAGTTCTCAAAGAGGCCAACACAAAAAGGGAGCTCTTAAAAAACATCTGAAAGAAACAATCAACATTTTTCGGGCACATCATGAGAAGAAGAAAGTTGGAATACTTGGAATACTTGGTTACAACTGGCAAAATAAAAGGAAAGAGAGATCGCGGACAACAAAGAGAGAAAATACTGGATAGCTTGGTGTCATGGCATGGAAAACAGTCAACAACATAACTGATACGATGCACTGTAGATAGAAGATTGTGGAGGTACATGATCGTCTACGCCAACCGGTATGGCACATGATGATGATTTTAAAAATGTCTCCTTCACGCTCAGCTTTACCGCAGCTTAGAATTTTTATGCATTCATTTGCATTTCTTTGCCCTTGACTCCTTCTTTAATAAAACGATGCACGTCTCACAAAATCCCAAAGCTATAGATGGAACATTATTATTTGTAATCAATATTTGTTTTATATATGGCGTTCTGTGTTTCTGATGGCGAGACAACTTTGTCTCCCAATTCTATAAATGAAATTTACGTTTCCTTTAAGATAACATATTTGATATGCTTAGAGAGTACGTTCTTCATATTCTGGTGTCATGAAACCAGTGTTGTACATAGTATCTCACTGATTATGTGTACTCGTATTGTATAATCGTAGTAAATTCTCTATATCCTCTTCTAGTCTCTACTAAGACCCCTTTAATTACCTCATTTTCATCTGACTCTGAAGATTAAAGAGGTCTCATGATAGAGAACTTCCTGTCTAGTCTATTTTTAGCTGTTTAGTTAGTGATAGAAAAAATAGCTCACCCAGGAGATAGATTATGGAGATATGAATAGTCACACAAGTTACTACGTATTCTGCAAACTGCAGAACTCAGACAAAATCACGACATTTCCCACGACACTCAAATCAAATAGAAAAAAAGAGGGATCAGATGAGAACAAACAATTAAACAGTCTGTGGGTTCATGATTAGACCGGTATCGTGGTGAAGCTGTTACCTGGAAGTGATCGTGAAATATGACAAACTAATTATTGATGCCCTGCCTATCCACTCCTGAAATATAACTGTTGTTCAATCAATAGGGATAATTGAAATTCAGTTCACAAAGTTACCGACAAGCGCCACAAAAACAACAGACTGAGAGGACGTCCTCGATAGAAAGAAAGATACTGGGAACAATTAAAATCTTTAAAGCCTAACAGAAGAAGAAACAAACCAATGAACAAAAGACGTATACTATTTCTTCCCACAATACTGTAGGACAATTGAAAGAAGGACACGAATAAGAAGAACAATAATAAGGAGGATGATAATTTATCACACTTCTTGGCGATATTATACAGCTCCAAATCCCGACTCAGTCGTTACTTCTTCTCTACGGATTACGTCAAACATTTTATTACGTTTTGGACGTGTGATTAAATGTACAGAATATAAAGATCATGTCCGGAGTCACTGTACTATTATAAAGAGTTTGTATTTTTAAAAAACTGCAGTTTTAATTGTACCACTTATGCTATTATTTTATAAGAGTTTATGTCACAAAATTATAGTCCTGTTTCTATCATTTGTGATACCTTCTTATGAGCTTGATTTTCAAAATTGTAGTCCTACTTCTATCATTTATACTAGCATCTTATAAGCTTGAGCCAAAATATTAGTTTCACCACTACCATTTATGCTAGCATCTTATAACAGCTTTAGCCACAAGACAGTAGTTCTACTTTTACTATTTATGCTAGCATGTTATAACAGCTTTAGCCACAAGATTGCAGTTCTACTTCTACCATTTATGCTAGCATCTTAAACAGCTTTAGCCGCAAGACAGTACCTCTACTTTTACTATTTATGCTAGCATGTTATAACAGCTTTAGCCACAAGACAGTACCTCTACGTTTACTATTTATGCTAGCATGTTATAACAGCTTTAGCCACAAGACAGTACCTCTACGTTTACTATTTATGCTAGCATGTTATAACAGCTTTAGCCACAAGACTGTAGTTTTACTTTTACTATTTATGCTAGCATATTATAACAGCTTTAGCCACAAGACTGTAGTTTTACTTTTACTATTTATGCTAGCATATTATAACAGCTTTAGCCACAAGACTGTAGTTTTACGTTTACTATTTATGCTAGCATATTATAACAGCTTTAGCCACAAGACTGTAGTTTTACTTCTACTATTTATGCCAACATCTGAATGTTTCAACAGTCTGACAAGTAATCGTGAAGACCCTGATCGATGACTGAAACCTCTCTTTATGACCACACAGCCTTTAAAGCTTCCTTTGTGATACTGAGATTTTGGATCAATGCTGCATCCGTACAAAATGGTCAAACTTGGGGCAATTCTGTAGTATATGACCGAAGCCCAGTCCTTGATCCCTCGCGTTACCTCTGGTGTATATGTTCGCCAACGTTTGAAGTTATGCTTGTGTTTATCTCAGCTTGTTATTACCTAATCTGAGCCAGATGATAACAGTTTGTCCTAGTCGGTAACGTAATTATCTCTTGGGTGACTGTTTAATTCAGTTAATGAAATGGAATTTGGCGATCTGAACCTCACTCACGCATTACGTTTTTTTTTTCTCTCAGTTATGCAAAAAGTTCTACTTCTTTCCAAATCACAGAAGGTTCGTGCACACTGATAAATAGGATATAAACATGTCATCATACACAACCATATCTTCTTATTGTACTCTACTTTATCTAATTTTCTTTCAAATGTCGAAGCAGATAGAAAGTTCTCTTTTCTATATTAGCTTCAACAATTATCATGCGATGTTTTTGTAAAGTTCCCTAGATTTTTGTCACTCCATCTGACTCTGGGTCTGCCTGAACTTTATATCTTTCTCTTATTATTTTGTATACGACCTCGTATAAAGTCACATGACATCACCACCATTGAGGTGGGTAACTACATTATCTGTTGTTTCTGAATGTAGTTCAAGACTGTATGCTTTCTATACCTGTTTTTATCCTTATCGCTTTGTCTACATACAATTATACATAGATGAAATATTAGGGGGACTGGTTGATTTCGAGGTAAGACGCCGGTCTCGAGACAGTGAAGTTGTGAGTTCAAACCCCGGCTGTATTTGTTGGGTTTTCGATTTATGATTTCTCTCAGCGGCAACCACTCCTGGTCTCAGCAGTGAGGTTCGGCTTAAAACGTCAATTACTCACTGACGGAAAAACTGGCGAACGCAAAAAAGATGAACTTTTAAATAGCTTATCATTTCTAAAAATTGAGCTGCTCAAGCCCATAGGTGAACAAAAACAAAATGTAATATATATCTACATGACATGAGCAATGGGGAAAAAAACATGCATCCAGATCATAACATATTTCTCCCACTAATAAAGGGACAAACAATATTTTGACTACGTGGAGGCCACATTACTGATACAGACAGTGTATCGCTGCAGGAGAAAATCTGATCATCATAACAATTTCAGGTGGAAACGTTTCGGACCTTCAGCTTCTAGGCACTCTAGTGCCTCTAGGGTGTAGAACCTAAATGCACTAAAATGTCATACTTTCGCTTCAACTATATAGCAGTTGTTCTCTCCTCGTTTGTATCAATTACTTTGACATCAAGTCAGATAATTGTCATAGCGCCTCTGTTTATGGCATGTACAGTTTACTTCTTTATGTTGGACTCTATATAGAACTTATATCAATGAAGAAGTATTTTCAGCAACTACTTCATTCAATAGGATGAGGAACGCAGCATCCACCTACCATAAACTGATGTACAAAGTAAAGTACCCCCGTCACGCCAAGTGGCGTATAGGGAATATGGTGTTAGTGACCATAAATTTTACAGACCTTCGGCATTGTATTTTTGGGGTAATGTGGTCGGTATTACGCCCGTGCCGCTTTACTTTCCCAGTAAAAAATCCGGTACCCATTAAAGGCTGGGTGAACCGGAAGCCGTCGGTTGGGATCGAACCCTACCGATTGTCCTTTGTTGCCCAGTTCACTAACCACTGAGCTATCGCGGCTCCCATAAATTGATGTACCTCATGTTATTTTAGAATGTCTAAAAAGAGGCAAACAAACATTGGTTTTTCGTAAACAAATTATAGCAACAATGCCAAGTACTACTGCTTTTTTCATTACAGTGAAAGAATGTTTTTGACTTCAAGTTTAAGTAGCTGTAATTTCACAAATACACAACCAGAAATAATTTCAATTTTCAAGCGAACGACTGACATTTTGGCTCGCAACTATCAAAGCTATCCTATCGTGGCAAATTATAAAACTTTCGGACTTTGCGTGACCACATAATTGGAAAGGACGGATATAACCGAATGTTGGAAACGATCTGAGGACGACCATAGAATGCAGAATATTGAAATGACCACCAAAATGGAATGTGTGTCACAAAATTAAGTCCGGTCGATTTTCCAGGAAATGAGATAACTCTTATTATACTCTATTAACTGCCATACTTAGAGTGCTGTTTCATTATCTGCCCCTGAAATAAACCTCCCATTTCGTATGCTGAAATGCAGACAGCGGCTATAAGCTAAAAATACAAGCGAAATGGGGCAGATGTATATCATTATAGTCGTTAAATTTTAGGGCTCTTCGAAAAAGACATGAATAAGATTTCTCATGCGTTTGTAGTCAGTGGCGAAAGACTTAGAAAAACTGCTACCTGATACGGATTTATTTTGTTGTTGTCACTATCATATTTGTTCCGACACAATTTTCCCCTAACCATCTCAAGATAACTCCTTTTGCGTGTGTATTCTTCCACTAGTCTTTTGTGTAACCCTAACATCACATGGGAAGTGTAAGATTAGCATCTATTAAATCTTTTCGTGTCTTTTAGCACTTTAAGTACAGTAAAGAGCCCCATCATGCCACGTGGCGTAGAGGAAATACGGTGTTAGTGACCATCATTTTTACAAACCTTCAGCACATGTTTTTTGGGGTAATGTGGTCGGTATTACGCCCGTGCCGCTTTACTTTACCAGACAAAAAAAATCCGGTACCCATTTAAGGCTGGGTGAAGCTGGAGGCCATCTATCAGGAACGAACACGAACTCGTATTTTTCTTTGTATTTCACCAACCACTGAGGCATCGCGGTTCATTTTAGTACGTTCGTTCGAGATTAAAAATCGAAACTTTCTCATGTTTTGGGCATGTTATGATGTTCTCTCTAAATGAAGACAATCTCTGTATATTCTTTGCTTTATTTTTAAATCAACCATTCCTCGTGAAGTCCCTTTTGGTCTTTATCTAGTTCTACTAACATTTGTGGACCCAGTGAAGAAATATCTTTATCTAGTTCTACTAACATCTAAAAACCCAGTGAAGAGATATATTCATCTAGTTCTACGAACATCTGTGGACCCAGTGAAGAGATATCTTTATCTAGTTCTACTAACATCTAAAAACCAGGTGAAGAGATATCTTCATCTAGTTCTACTAACATTTGGAGACCCAGTAAAGATGTATCTTTATCTAGTTCTACTAACATCTAAAAACCCAGTGAGGAGATATCTTTATCTAGTTCTACTAACATCTAAAAACCCAGTGAAGAGATATCTTTATCTAGTTCTACTAACATCTAAAAACCCAGTGATGAGATATCTTTATCTAGTTCTACTAACACCTAAAAAACCAGTGAAGAGATATATTTATCTAGTTCTACTAACATCTGTGGATCCAGTGAAGAGATATATTTATCTAGTTCTACGAACATCTGTGGATCCAGTGAAGAGATATCTTTATCTAGTTCTACTAACATCTAAAAACCCAGTGAAGAGATATCTTTATCTAGTTCTACTAACATCTGTGGACCAGGTGAAGAGATATCGTTATCTAGTTCTACTAACATCTAAAAACCCAGTGAAGAGATATCTGTATCTAGTTCTACTAACATCTGTGGACCCAGTGAAGAGATATATTGATCTAGTTCTACTAACATCTGTGGATCCAGTGAAGACATATCTTTATCTAGTTCTACTAACATCGTGAAAACCAATGAAGAGATATATTTATCTAGTTCTACTAACATCTATGGACCAATTGAAGAGATATATTTATCTAGTTCTACTGACATCTGTGAACCCAGTGAAGAGATATCTTTATCTAGTTCTACTAATATCTGTGGACCGGGTGAAGAGATATCTTTATCTAGTTCTACTAATATCTGTGGACCGGGTGAAGAGATATCTTTATCTAGTTCTACTAATATATGTGGACCGGGTGAAGAGATATCTTTATCTAGTTCTACTAATATCTGTGGACCGGGTGAAGAGATATCTTTATCTAGTTCTACTAATATCTGTGGACCGGGTGAAGAGATATCTTTATCTAGTTCTACTAATATCTGTGGACCGGGTGAAGAGATATCTTTATCTAGTTCTACTAATATCTGTGGACCGGGTGAAGAGATATCTTTATCTAGTTCTACTAATATCTGTGGACCAGGTGAAGAGATATCTTTATCTAGTTCTACTAACATATGTGGACCCAGGGAAGAGATATATTTATCTAGTTCTACTGACATCTGTGGACACAGTGAAGAGATATATTTATCTAGTTCTACTGACATCTGTGGACCCAGTGAAGAGATATCTTTATCTAGTTCTACTAACATATGTGGACCAGGTGAAGAGATATCTTTATCTAGTTCTACTAACATATGTGGACCAGGTGAAGAGATATCTTTATCTAGTTCTACTAACATATGTGGACCAGGTGAAGAGATATCTTTATCTAGTTCTACTAACATATATGGACCAGGTGAAGAGATATCTTTATCTAGTTCTACTGACATCTGTGGACCGGGTGAAGAGATATCTTTATCTAGTTCTACTAACAACAGTGGACCCAGTGAAGAGATATCTTTATCTAGTTCTACTGACATCTTGAGACCGAGTAAAGAAATATCTTTGGCAGAACCTTTTAAGGCAATCTGAGAACATGACCTGTACAGGTCACCATCGTTTCTTCATTTCTGTAGTGATCCCCCCTCCCCCAATATATGATAATTAATAAAAGAGAATGACTGACCAACTTCGTGATAACACCATAAAGATGAAGAGGAAAAACACAGCTGCGTATTTTGATCTAAAATTGTCATTTTAGCTGTAACTTTGGAATTGTTGCAGCATTTTAGTTCCACAAATCTGGTACTTTCCACTTAGTTTTAAAATCTATATTTTAGGAAATCAATTAAATTTGTCACACCACACATAAAAAAAGTAAAGTACCCCCGTCACGCCAAGTGGCGTATAGGGAATATGGTGTTAGTGACCATACATTTTACAGACCTTCGGTACATGATTTTTTGGGGTAATGTGGTCGGTATTGCGCCCGTGCCGCTTTACTTTCCCAGAAAAAAATCCGGTACCCATTAAAAGCTGGGTGAACCAGAAGCCGTCGGTTGGGATCGAACCCTCCCTCTTGTCCTTTGTAGTCCAGTTCACTAACCACTGAGCTATCGCGTCTCCTCGCACCACACATACAGCATAAAATAGTTAAGCCAGAAGTAAATATTTATGTATAATTGATATTTAGTAGAATACTATCCATTTACACAAAAAAAAAATTAAAGATTGGCAAAATTTGAAACTTTCGGATTTAATTTTTTTATATAAATTTGTAAAAAAAAGTTTAAAATGTTAAGATAATAGCTCGTTGTAAACAACTTAAATGTGTAATAGCAGATGTGACGGCGTTTTATATTACTGGATAGATGTAAATGAGTAGAACAACTAAAGTATCAATAACAAAGAGCTGTGAAAGAAGGCGCAGATTTGCATAAAACGCAAATGTTTGATCCACAGTTTGTTTATCATCGTGAAACTGGAAAATGTCAACAACTTGAGCACACCGCAAAATATATAATGTTGTAATGTACTATAATGTTCTACAAAAGCCGACATGAATAACAAATGTAATTTGAGGAAAGATCAAAATTTAGTCTGTTTGCCAAGTTTTCCAGACTTAGACAAGATAATAAAGTTGTCAACTCTCTATCTCTCTCCTCTATCTCTCTTTATATATGTGTGTGTGATAAAATATATAGTACATATATATTTATATATATATTGAGAGAGACAGATGGATAGAGATATGAGGAGAGCGTTAGGAGAGAGAGAGTGATAACAAAAGAAGGAGTAAGAGAATGAGTTAGTGAGACGGCGAGAGTGAGGAGGATATGAGTGAATATTTATGATACCTCACCAGTATAAAAGATGATGTGACGTATATAAGATACCATCGTAGAGGGGGTAATTTCCCTTCGGTTGGTGTTAGTTGTTACAAAGAACTAAAATTGGTCATCACTGAGAGCGCTCCAACCACCGCTCGAAACATCACATGTAATATGAGAGATGTAATATTTCCTTTACCACAGACAGCCCAGACACCACGGAGCTTATAGCTTGGAGGCAGTCGCACGATTTTGAAATACGAGGATAATTCAGTGATATATATATCTTCACAAAGCATGACTGAAGATGTGGCCCTTGTGTGTTACATTTAATGTCTGGAGAGAGAAATAGTGTCTAGTGTTGACAATGTGGGCGTGGTCGTAGTAATATGTGATTGGGTAATCTTAAAGAATGTAGGTTTATGCAGTGCTATAGATGGGAAAAATGAGTTCAGAACGGATGGTTAGGGGAAGTAATATAAATGACTACTCGTTCCCCTTAGGTATTTTCTGCTATTTGGAAACGACTTGCGTAATGTAGACAATTGATTTTCTAAACACAGATAACACTCAGTACACCTGTTCAGTAATACGTTCTACCTATGGTCATACGTGTGTAATTCAGTGCATGTATTTAACTGATGTGAACATGAAAGCGTGTGTATCTAGGGTTGGTATATGCGTGAGTATGAAAGTCTGTTAAGAAAGTGAACCTATTGATGTGTATCATCAATATCATCAGCATGCGCCATACCGGTTGGTGTAGGCGATCATGTTCTTCCATAATTCTCTAGCCACAGTGCATCGTATAATTTCTATTGTTGACAATTTTTCCATGCCACGACACTACGTTATCCAGTATCTTCTCTCTTTGTCATCCACGATTTCTCTTTCCCTCTATTTTGTCAACTGTAACTAAGTATTCCAACTTTCCTCTTATCATGACGTGCTCGAAAAATGTTGATTGTTTCTTTCTTATGTTTCATAGGAGCTCCATTTGATTTGTATGTCGAATACAATTATGCGTGGATGAGTGTTTATCAAATGTAATCATGCGTGGGTATGTTTTTATCGTATGTGAACATGTTTGTGTATGTGTATATATATATATATATATATATATATATATATATATATATAGAGAGAGAGTGGGAGAGAGAGAGTATGCGTATGTCATCGAAAATGAAAATGTGCGCCATTGTGTGTTCATCTGTTATTAAAACCCGTAGATGCGTATTTATCGTATATAATCATGTACAGTACGTACGTTTCTATGTACGTAAAATGTGTAAATGTGTCTATCACTTGAAAATGCGTTATATGAGTTTTCATTAAAAACATATGTCTAAACGTTTAAGTTTTTCGAGATCCTGCAAAACGGTCCGCATATGTATAGATATAGGTATTTATTATGTGTGTTTAAATGTGTCAAATTGTTCATAAATTTAAACGGATGTATGTCTTTATGTATGCGCCAGATGTGTGCGTGTCTGACTGTAGTTAACCTCTGCGCAAAAATATGGATATTAATACAAGTATGACTCGCATATAACGTCTCGTGTATGTACTCACATATCCGAGCACGCGTGTTTGTGCCCGTTTGTTTGGATTGGTAAAAGGATACATTTCTTTATTATACATCCGATGTATGCGTGTGTGAGTGGGATTAACATAAGTTCACAAAAGTGTAATTGCTTGTACACGCATGGCTGTCATGTAAGCGCGATGCTTACATGGAACTTTCCTAATATACAGGATCACGCGTGAGAAAGGTTTCCCCACACGCAGTCGCTCCGCACTTATAAGAGAGCCGAA
The DNA here is from genome assembly GCA_032433765.1 of Megaustenia siamemsis. Lineage (NCBI taxonomy): Eukaryota > Metazoa > Mollusca > Gastropoda > Stylommatophora > Ariophantidae > Megaustenia > Megaustenia siamemsis. The sequence goes on from JAVIAB010000125.1 coordinate 35,087,164, forward strand.
CCGTCAACCGAAGTGTGAAGCTGTTGACATTATCGTCTATAATGGACGGCTATTGTTATTATTATTGCTATTATTCTTTGTACGTGTTTTGGTTGTTTGTATATACACGAGCATGGTCGTCGTGTGTTGTGTTCGTGGAGAGAAATGAGGATTAACTTTAATATTTTGCAGCGCCTAAAATGTAGTCAACAACTGGTAATATATGTCAATAGAAGTGAGAAAGAGAGTTCATCGGTGTTATATAGAGCTAATTATGGCAGCGAATTATTGACAGCAGACAAACAAATGAAAAGACGATTAGAGGCCATAGAGATGTGACTTCTCAGGCGAATATTGAGAGTTCCCTGGACAGCTAAAAAGACCAAAGAAAACATTCATTAAAAAAAAAAGCCAACACAAAATGGGAGCTCCTAAAAAACATCAGAAAGAAACAATCAAATTTTTCGAGCATATCATAAGACGAGAATGTTGGAACACTTAATTACAACTGGCAAAATACAGGGAAAGAGAGGCCGATCAAGAGAGAAGATTCGAGACAGCTTGGTGTCATGGCAAGGAAAACAGCCAATAACATAATACAAAATTGTGGAAGGAAATGATCGCCTACGCCAACCTGTATGGCACATGATGATGATGATATACCAATACAATTGGTATTATTTAGTAATTATTTGTTCATCTTGTATTTACTCATAAAACATAAAATTGTTGAGCTTTATCATCAGGATGAAACAGACTTATCACGTATATGATCATTTTAGCACAACTGTGGCATGAGGGTGTTAGTGCTAACAGTGCAGTTTGTTGCAGCAAAACTATCAAAGGGCTGTAAAATATGATAAACTACAATCCATATAGAAAGATGGAGTAGAAAGAGACACGTCGTCAACATAGTCATAAAGAAAATATAGCACTAGTGCCCATTTTTTTTTTAATTTACAGACTTTCTGCGCGTGAATTTAGTGAGTAATGAGATCGGTAAGACGCCAGTGACGTGGTCGTGCGTCCTTCAGAATTGTGGACAGGAAGCAGGTGGTTGAGGCACATATAATGAGGTAGACGGGGGTGTGTTCGATTACATGAAAGAGGGGGGATGGTTTAATCAAAGGAAAAGAGAGAGAGAGAGAGAGAGAGAGAGAGAGAGAGAGTGCTAATTTTGTTACAATCCTCTATAATGCGTTACCGAGACATCATCATCATCATCATTAAGTACTTGGCCTACTGGCGTAGGTGATCGTGTCTCTCCACAACTTTCGATCTCGACAGTTCTTTATCATTTCTGTTGTTGACCTTCTGTCAAGCCATTTTCTTAAGCTGTCTAGTATGTTCTCTCTTTGCTTCCCTCTATCTCTTCGTCCCTCAGTTTTTCCAGTTGTTACAATATATTCCAGCTGTTTTCTTCTCATTACATGGCCAAAAAATGATGATTGTTTCTTCCTAATATTGGAAATTAGCTCTCTTTTTGCTTTATCCTCTTTCAGAACATTTTCATTACTCTTCTTAGCTGTCCATGGTGTTCTCAACATTCTTCTGTAAAACCACATTTCTACAGACTCCAGTGATTTTTACTGAGACAAGTGAAGTTAAATTGTATCTGTAGTCTTAATTTATAATTGAACTTATTAGATCCAGCCGGTCGAAGTCAGCGTGTGTCCGCCACGATGCTGGTTTAGGGGAAACATTAGGTCTCACATAAGAGTACTGACCATGTGACCAGCTCATCGTGTGTCACGATGTTGTTCTACCCCTCCATTTACAAGCACTGACCATGCGACCAGCTCATCGTGTGTCACGATGTTGTTCTTACCCCTCCATATACAAGTAATGACCATGTGACCAGCTCATCGTGAGTCATGATGTTGTTCTACCCTTTCATATACAAGTACTGACTACACGACCACGATATCGTGTGGCATGAAGTTGTACCGACCCCTCCATATACAAGTACTGACCATGCGACCAGCACATCGGGTGTCATGATGTTGTTCTACCCCTCCATATACAAGTACTGACCATGCGACTAGCTCATCGTGTGTCATGATGTTGTTCTACCCCTCCATATACAAGTACTGACAATGTGACCAGCTCATCGTGTGTCATGATGTTGTTCTTACCCCTCCAACATGAAACAGGACAAAGAATCAAGGTCGCATGATCAAAAAGACTTGAACGCTGAAGAAGAATATGAACTCATTAAATTATTTTAAATGATTAAAGTGAAGTTTTTTTTCTCTTTCATTTCACAAAAACAAATACATTTTTAAAAAGGGGGAAAAAACATATCTGCGCAATACGCGTACATATTTCATCAGGTTCTATTTCTGGTAGGGTAAAAAGTGTATTTTTGTAAACGAGTTAGAGAGTTAAAGTTCACTGCATCATCTTTCTCGGTCAACAACCAGTCGTACATCCATATCCACGATGTAGCCGATATTAATGGATCTCATCAACAACCAGTCGTACATCTATATCCACGATGTGGCCGATATTAATGGATCTCATCAACAACCAGTCGTACATCTATATCCACGATGTAGCCGATATTAATGGATCTCATCAACAACCAGTCGTACATCTATAACCCACGATGTGGCCGATACTAATGGATCTCATCAACAACCAGTCGTACATCTATATCCACGATGTGGCCGATATTAATGGATCTCATCAACAACCAGTCGTACATCTATATCCACGATGTGGCCGATATTAATGGATCTCATCAACAACCAGTCGTACATCTATATCCACGATGTGGCCGATATTAATGGATCTCATCAACAACCAGTCGTACATCTATATCCACGATGTAGCCGATATTAATGGATCTTATCAACAACCAGTCGTACATCTATATCCACGATGTGGCCGATATTAATGGATCTCATCAACAACCAGTCGTACATCTATATCCACGATGTGGCCGATACTAATGGATCTCATCAACAACCAGTCGTGCATCTATATCCACGATGTGGCCGATATTAATGGATCTCATCAACAACCAGTCGTACATCTATATCCACGATGTGGCCGATACTAATGGATCTCATCAACAACCAGTCGTGCATCTATATCCACGATGTGGCCGATACTAATGGATCTCATCAACAACCAGTCGTGCATCTATATCCACGATGTGGCCGATATTAATGGATCTCATCAACAACCAGTCGTACATCTATATCCACGATGTGGCCGATACTAATGGATCTCATCAACAACCAGTCGTACATCTATATCCACGATGTGGCCGATACTAATGGATCTCATCAACAACCAGTCGTACATCTATATCCACGATGTAGCCGATATTAATGGATCTCATCAACAACCAGTCGTACATCTATATCCACGATGTGGCCGATACTAATGGATCTCATCAACAACTTTTAAAAATATTCCAAAAGAGAACAATGATAACTTGATAATATTACATCAACATAGATCGAGGAACATCACGGCCTATATACAACTGTTTATGAATGTTTAGGCTAGACGTGACTGCGGAGTAAGTAAATAGCGTGGTCTTCGTTTCAAAACAAATACATTCATATAATGCAAAGAGCTCTCGTAAAGCTCTCGTTAGTTGATCCCTGCTATTCCAGAATTTCTCTGGGGAATTAGCCAAAAGTGTTTCCATTGTACTTCCGACCCTCAATGGCAGAACGTAAAGCTCTTCTTTCAATCGTGAGGCCAGTAATGACCGGAGACACCATTACATAACCACAACAGACCTCAATTTGGAAATAACTTCACTAGACGAGCAGACGGATTGCGCGAACACCCTTGGGGATATTTCAGTTTTGGAAACTCAGGCCAGAAATCTCAGCTGACGAGGCATGCTAAAGCAGTTAGAATTTGTAGCACTAGAAAGGGGCATGTGTTCGGTTCTGTGCTATTACAACTGTAGCCGTATTGAATTAACTATTTTTTTCTGTTATTTCCATTACTAAACAACAAATGATAAATATCATTTTCATACCAACTTTGTGCTATGAAAGTCAAACATGTACCCTTTATGAATCACATTTAAGAAAGATCAATACATGTGAGATGCGATGCTTGAGAAAAGTAACAAACAACACAAGAAGAGACAGAATACCAAACGAAACCATAATAAAAATGGTAGGAAAAAAACCCTGCCAAGAATATATAGAACAACAACTTAAATGGTTTGGTCACCTGGTCAGAGTGAATCCTCACCAATCACCATCAAGGGCGTTCTTCTCAAGAATGCATGGAAAAAGACCAAGAGGAAGACCCAGAAGAAGATGGATCGATGCAGTGACAGAGACATGTAACAACAAAGGAAAGTCACTAATTCAGACAGTCCGAGCAGCGCAAGAACGACAAATGATATAAACCACGACACCTTTTAGGTATCAGTAAAAAGAGAAAAGAAGAAGCAGCAAAAGTTTCTATTACTATTATGACCATACTGTTACTAATAACACAGTGGAGTTTCGTTCATCGAACAACAGTCATTTGGAAAGTTCCAGAGTTCGAACACTAAATGCGAGAGAATTTTGTTCTGGAGTTCGAGTCTTCTATTGAAAAGAAAATAATTTGCGAATGTATTCGATGATTCTGCTGTATCATCTTGTGCATTACTCTTGTATGTTGTCAGTGTTTTTAAAAAATGATATATTTAGTTATATATCACCATCATCGTCAATTATTATGTATGCTGGCATTGGTGATCATGTTTCTCCCCAACTTTCTATCTTTGCAGCTTCTAAAATCATGTTTTAGATTAACAAGAAAACAAGCTCCTTAAACCTTCTTGAATATTTTCTCTCTGTTTGTATCTATTTCTTCAATTTATCCAGTTGTCACTGCACTCTCTAGTGGTTCCCTCCTCATTAATTTCCCCACAAGTTATAATTATTTCTTTCTGATGTTGGAGTAACTAGCTTTCTTTTACAGATGGCCTATTTTAGAACATCTTTATTACTCTTTTTATTGTCGATGGTATTCACCAAATTTCTCACGTAAATCCACATTTTCGTGGTCACCAACGATTTTCTTGTCTGTTGTTATATTATGAAAACATTAATATATCATGGCAGTAGCATTGTAAAAAGTGTGAAAACAACGAAGCCTAAGAGGAAAGTTGTAGTATCGACGACTGAAGTGAAAATAGAATTTGTGCTGAAACACAAAGGACACGTCTGGCGGATCTAAATAAGAGGGGAAGTGAACTAAAATCAGCAACTAGAAGTGGTAAGTGGTAGAAAAGAGAGAGAGAGAGAGAGAGAGAGAGAGAGAGAGAGAGAGAGAGAGGGAGCGAGAGAGTGAGAGAGAGAGAATAGGGAGAACACAAAAAAGTACAGTTATTTGGTTCGTTTATGGAAGGATACTTCTCTTCAAACAAAAGCATTTATTTTCCTCTCCACCATCTACGCAGAACGTCATCACTCATTATTAAGTTACAGTTAAAGCAAATGTGTATGTTATTATATAGCATTTACGTATTACATTTATTGTTTTCATGCTTCAATTTATTATTTACGGCATTTAATTGTATCTTTGTTTACCTTCAATATGTGTGTATTTACTGTTTATATTTATCAAAATGGGTATTGTTTAAGGTTTGGAAGCGGATTAATTCCCTTTCCAGTATTTGTAATGGTAAAACGGATTCAAAACTCGAACAATTCAGAGTACGAACGGCCTCTTGAAACGAATTAAGCCTGAAATACGAGGGGAAAAAAAATTACTAGTATCAATACTACCATTGCTATTACTATTATAGCTATCACTAATACGGCAAGAATTGTTACCGTTACTAACATTCTACTCCCCCGTGGGTCTACCGGGGTCACCACGTTGAGGGGAGAAAAGAATAGAGCCAGTGTTACTTGCCATGCATGTCGCAAGAGGTGACTAAGGAGATTTGGAATCTTTGCCTGTGCAGTCGAGTAGGATGTGAGTCGAGTGACCTTGTCAATAGAATTTACCGATCTGTTTTGTGAAATGCTGCGACAAGTGGTGCAGTAAATATGGGGGATTACTTGCTGCAATGAAAATGGTTCAAATTACTAATTTTAGTAATGTTGCTGCTACTTTTACAAGTACGTCTAAAACTACTCCCGCTGTTACTGCAACTGCTTCAACTGTTATTGCCTCTAATTCAAATATTGCTATAACAGCAACAGCAACACCTACTTACTACTACTATCACTACATTACCACTGATATAAATAACTTATCTGTATTATTTATTATACTTGATGCGCTCATTACTATAAACGTCATCACTGCCCGTCATCAAGTACCTGCCAGCTGACATGGTCATAACTAGTATTATTACAATCACTACAGTTATTGCTATATTACTACTATTACCTTTTAAACAGATGCACTGAGATGCTATTTTACGTCAAGCCGAGATACTGGTGCATTTCGGACGACGCACCAATTTTCAGCACTGGTAGATTTTCAGAAAACTGTTTGATCTATTTTTCCCGGGCACAGGGCAATTTGGCATACTCTTTTCTACTTTAAATTGCCAAGGGCTCTTTAACATGTGGAGAGTGCACACGAGACTTCTAGTTTTTCGTTTTTATTTGAAAAGGGTAGATATTAAATCTCTCTACCCAGAGAAGAAGAGGTGGGGGAGGGAGAGGGTGGGAGGGGAAAGAAACCATGAAGTAAGTACATATTTAGAGAGAAATAATTTACCACAGTCTACAGCAGAATTCTAGACTAGATGCTGCCGCTCTACCGCTAGACCACTCTGTCGCTATACGACTACTACGATCACTAACACAACAACTATTACTAATATAGTATTATAATACCGATACTTGAATTTACTACTTCAACATTACTTCTTTACGATAATTGTTTGTAGACAGCGTCTGCAGTGTGGTAGTAGCGCGATAATCGCTTATAAAGTGAACGATCTCCAATCCACCAACTAACATAAAAAAAGAGCACTGGCTTCATCATTCCCACATACTTGTACCATCACATTAATTCTTCACTCTCCTACAACCGATTACCATCACATTAATTCTTCACTCTCCTACAACCGATTATCATCACACTAATTCTTCACTCTTCTACAACCAACAACTATCACATTAATTCTTTACTCTCCTACAAACCGATTACCATCACATTAATTCTTTACTATCCTACATCCGATTACCATCACATTAATTCTTTACTCTCCTATATCCGATTACCATAATATTAATTCTTCACTCTTCTACAACCAACAACCATCACATTAATTCTTCACTCTCCTACATCAGGTTACCATCACATTAACTCTTCACTCTCCTACATCCGATTACCATCACATTAATTCTTTACTCTCCTACATCCGATTACCATCACATTAATTCTTCCCTCTCCTACACCCGATTACCATCACATTAATTCTTCACTCTCCTACATCCGATTACCATCGCATTAAATCTTCATTCTCCTACATCCGATTACCATCATATTAATTCTTCACTCTCCTACATCCGATTACCATCACATTAATTCTTCACTCTCCTACATCCGATTACCATCACATTAATTTTTCACTATCCTACATCCGATTACCATCACATTAATTCTTCACTCTCCTACATCCGATTACCATCACATTAATTCTTCACTCTCCTACATCCGATTACCATCACACTAATTTTGTACTATCCTACATCCGATTGCCATCACATTAATTCTTCACTCTCCTACATCCGATTACCATCAAATTAATTCTTTACTCTCCTACAAACCGATTACCATCACATTAATTCTTCACTCTCCTACATCCGATTACCATCACATTAATTCTTTACTCTTCTACAAACCGATTACCATCACATTAATTCTTCACTCTCCTACATCCGATTACCATCACATTAATTCTTTACTCTCCTACAAACCGATTACCATCACATTAATTCTTTACTCTCCTACAAACCGATTACCATCACATTAATTCTGTACTATCCTACATCCGATTACCATCACATTAATTCTTTACTCTCCTATATCCGATTACCATCATATTAATTCGTCACTCTCCTACATCCGATTACCATCACATTAATTCTTCACTCTCCTACATCCGATTACCATCATATTAATTCTCCACTCTCCTACATCCGATTACCATCACATTAATTCTCCACTCTCCTACATCCGATTACCATCACATTAATTCTCCACTCTCCTATAATATGATATCCTTTACCTTTATTATTGCACCATAACTCGGGAGTTTGTCTCTGGTTTATTCGTTTACACAGGAAAAGTCGCGTATGATCACAATAAAGAAGCTGCATTACTGCATGCATTGTCCAAGTTCACGGCTTGTTGCAGGAGCTAATGAGTTAAGTGCTCTGTGGACACCGTGAGCTGTGTTGTTTCATCCGCTTTGATAGTGTTTCGATATTCCAATTGCTAACGATGAATGATGATATCGTATGACAGGGAACAGTTGGCTGTGTTCACATTCTGTGCGGTTTCGCCTTTTGGCGTGTGCTGAAACCGCTATGATGAGGACTACAGCTACCTTTCTTTGTTGGGGAGATGAGTTAGTATTTCGAATGATTCCACTGGCACGGGCGGTTGAACAATTATGGATTTTAATTCGTTTGCAGTGATACCGGGGCGTTCCATAACCATAACCATAACAATTTTCGTTATTGTCCCACATAAAGGAACAAGAATACAACTATTGCTGCAACCTACTTACAACGCTACGCCAGCAGTAACTATTTTAAAATCTTATTCGTGCCATAATTTTACTTAAACAAGCGCCATAAATCACAACATATTTTGCTCTCTGTTTTAATATGCTGCTATTCTCATGCAGTTTTGTGAGCCACACCAGTCATTGTTAATGTGCCCAACTGTTCAACCAGATACGGTGTCTAACAATACACAGCAACATCATTAGCTGTAGTTTAAGTAGCTAGAGATATACATACCACATCCCGGCTGATAATCTCCATCCTTTTGCTATCTCTTCTGTATACATCCTTATATTAATGCTTATTGGGAACACCTTATCTCTTTTATTTGTGTATGTATGTACGTACGCGTGTCTCCATGTATGTATGGGCGCGTCTGCACGTGCGTGCGTATGTACATAAACGTACGTACGTATGTATGCATGTACGTATGTATGTGTGTGTATGTATGTCCGTGTCTGCATGTATGTAAGTGCGTACATGCGTGTTTGCATGTATGCATGTGTATATGCAAGCTTATATAAACTAGTGTCGCTTTCATGTGTGTGTGTGCTAGTGTACAAATATAAACATGGAGGTGAATTTTCAATTTAAAAAAATAATCCATTTCATACATAGAATCTTATTTCAGATCAAGTCGTCTAGGTTTACACAATGCACATGTTTCTCTAGGGCAAGAAACAACAACATCTCCTTTAGTCGCATGCACTAGCACCTCTTCATCGAACTTCTTTCAGCCGTCAACATTTGCTACACATCCAGACCAAGGAGTCTCACAAATAAGAAGGTGGCTTTGTAGTCTTCTCAGGTTCTCAATACTTTCAGAGCCAGGGAACCAAGCCAAGAACGTGCAATGGGCAGCGTCCTGGTTAATAGTTACCATAACTGTCTAGTCTAGAAAATGTATTCCAGGGCTTGTTGAATTACACTTTTTTTACCATGCTAGTAGAGTAAAGGAAGGGAAAATACAAGGTAAAAGAGGTAAACCAAGACTACCGTGGAAGAGTAACATCAAAAGATGGATGACGTCATGGGACGCACCAAAATGGCAGCTTATGAAGAGTAACATGAAAAGATGGATGACGTCATGGGACGCACCAAAATGGCAGCTTATTTATATTCGAGCCATGGACTAAGCAATGTTTACTTTTAACACCACGATATCTGTTATTGCAGCGAGTTGGCAGTTTTTTGAAAATGTATTCAGGGGTTTGAACATAAATGTTTGTTCACAGATCGTTAACCTTCGCTGTAGATAAAGTCTTTAATTTGTTGGCTTCGTTTGTGACCTTGGTAGCTAAGGACCTAACTTGTGCAAACGGATGGCATTGGCAAGGATCATTTTGAATCTATGAAGTGCGTTCATTTTGTGTTTAACTCAAAAGCATATCTGCCTTTTAACCAAAGACCTTTTTTTGGGGGGGGAGGGGGGGGGGCGGCTCAAGGAAGATATCCCGATGGATGAATAAATTGTACTATTAGTCCCATAAATGATTCGCTTCCAGAGGATTATGATGTAAACAAAGCAGTTTTGTCATTGCAAGTGAATAATGTCCACACATATAATTGGTCAGGATTGTGTAGCAGCAGCAGTTTTATAGCGAACACAGAAAACATCATAGGATTGTGCTGTTCTGAAACAGCTATGTCATGCTACCCTAGAATTGCCTTTAATGGGATTACTGTGACCACAAACCACTCTCATCATATCATATACCGTCTGTGATATTAATGACCACAAACCAGGAGCCTCCTGTATGATTGATACAACTGTTGCACCAAGCACTTCATCAGCAGAGCCAGATCTATGGAATGTTAATCTGACATTGTTCTTGAATGATGTCCAAGTTAATGAGACATCAGAATCGTGTGGCAGCAGCTACAAGAAGGGAGCAGAGAACATCAAGTTCTGCTGCTATAAAGGAGACTTGCCTTGCTATCCCAGAATTGCCTTAAATGGGATCACAGTAGTTGAAAACTTCTCCTCTTGTGTAAACTACCCATTCACATCCAAGAGTGAATCAGTGAAGGTCACAAAATCATATTCTCTCTGTGGTTTTACTAACTACAGGTCAGGTGGCTTCTGTTGGATTGGAGATGATAACTTACCACCACTGTGTGTCTATATGTTTGGAATTGGAGTCATCAACGATGTCCTAACATCATCAAGTGCTACGACGATCATCATTTTCGGGAGGACGCGAACTTCCATGGTATATGGTGGATAGGCGGCAGGAACCATTGAATGCTATGTCTGAAAAGTGTTCCTTCTTGCAGTTTCCTCATATTCCAAGTCCGGCTTGTTGCAGGAGCTACTAGTTAAGTGCTCTGTGTACACCGTGAGCTGTGTGTCTCATCCGTTTTGATCCTGTTTCGATATCCCGCTTGTTTACGATGAATGATGATATCGTATGACAGGGAACAGTTGGCTGGTGTTCACTTTCTGCGCGGTTTCGCCTTATCTCTTTTGGCGTGTGCTGAGACTGCTACGATGGGGACTACAGTTACCTTTCTTTGTTTGGGAGATGTGTTAGTAATTGGGATGATTCCACTGGCATGGGCGGTTGAGCAATTATGGATTTTAATTCGTTTGCAGTGATACCGAGGCCTTCCATAACCAATAACCAGTAATATCAAAAGATGGATAAGTCAACCTATGACAATCTGCAACATTAAAGCAAGAGACAGAGTGGAATGGCGCTCCATGGTAGCCAATCTTCGATGCGGAGACGGCACTCAATGATGATGATGATGATAGTAAAGTAACATCTTTCGATTTCGGCTCTTGGAGCTGGATTCCTTATTAACATAAGCCTGTTGCCTAATGATTGGTTCTGCTTGAACATGTCTAGAGGCTTTCTTTGCCTTAGCCTTTGTTCTGTCAGAAAGAAACTCAGCAAACAATCGAGGCTTTACAGAATTATTATTGATAAACGTTTTTACATAACAGAGGTTAGCAGACAAGTCGAGGACTGGGTGGTCTCTAGATAGAGAAGTTTCGGGTTCGAATCCTGCCACAGGCCGCAGGAAATCTTTCAACTTCGAAGCGTTGATACACTCATTGCTTTATCTTCTGCTCTTTTGGTAGAGAGATCCGATGTCTAATCCCCTCGAATAAACGGGGGGGGGGGGGGGGGGGGGGGGGGGAGAGAGAGAGAAGAGAGAGAGAGGAGGTCTCCGTTATCATTACCCTTACCCTCGACAGTTACAAATAGGAAAGAATAGGGCAAAAATCACAGCAGCCCAGGCAAAATTATTAAGCAAAATGTATCCATACCGAAGACAGATGTGTGGGGTAGAAAGGCATAGATATCGCTGGTTTGCCATTAATAAGAGACGTAAAACATCCATGCCAACTTAATGGGTCAACGCCAAAGAGAGGGTGGAGGAAAGTATCCTTATGTTCTTTAACATGGACTGTGAGTCCTCATTTATAATACATAATGTGTACAATGCAGCTATTGTGTACCTCATCAGTCTAGAAATGTATCGATCATTGTAGAAACGCAGCAACGCCATCTTGATTTGCCGATAACTTCAAAGGAAGTCTATTATCGAACATCTTTCCTCTTGCAGTATCATATGGGGTGAGTATGTGAGGGCAAGGTTTAGAGAGTATGGGTGAATCGAAGTGCAGGTCTTGGGTTGTAGCAAATGTTGCACGAGCACGAGCAGTCAGGGACCTAGAATTGTCCTGTTATGCAATAACACCTGCCCCAGAAATCCATGGCGTTTGAAATAATTTATTTGCAGTTTGAATATAACTCCATAGAAGATCGAACACAACATGCCCCTTGGGCATAACACTCCCTTAATTTGCTTCTTTCATCCTAAAAGGGAGAGGCAGCACGGATGATATTTCTTTGACTCTGGTGTGCTGAGCCGACGCCTTTCTCGCTGTCGTTGTTTTCGGCTACTGCCAGCGAACCGATCTTTCTTTGACAGTGACAATTCTCATCGTTATGAAGTCATTGCTTGTGCTGCATGGCGTTTCAAAGCTTTTCACATCTATCCATATGTTCTTGCTTCAACTTTCAAGTCAGTTGTTAAGCCACTCACCTTGCAACATTGCGAAATCTGAAGGAGATCATGAAAGATTCGGTTTACTGTGAAATCTTCAAAAAACTGCGGAATTCCACCATTCGTAAATCAATGATTTTCCATTTATGAACCCTTAAGAAACGCAGTTTGGAGTCACAACTTGATGTGTTTGACCAATTGAAATGCGTACATCATTGGCGTATTTAAACTTGCTGTAGTTACAGACATACATCACCATATTGCAACTCCATCATATCAGTCTATGAAGTGAAACAAGATTTAACTTCCTCATTATTTAAAATGACATTTTAAAAAAAGAAGAGAAAAAAGTGGTATGGTAACAGCTTTACGTCGGTGAGAAATAAAACAAAAGTGGTATGGTAACAGCTTTACGTCGGTGAGAAATAAAACAAAAGTGGTATGGTAACAGCTTTACGTCGGTGAGAAGTAAAACAAAAGTGATATGGTAACAGCTTTACGTCGGTGAGAAATAAAACAAAAGTGGTATGGTAACAGCTTTACGTAGGTGAGAAATAAAACAAAAGTGGTATGGTTACAGCTTTACGTCGGTGAGAAATAAAACAAAAGTGGTATGGTTACAGCTTTACGTAGGTGAGAAATAAAACAAAAGTGGTATGGTTACGGCTTTACGTCGGTGAGAAGTAAAAAAAAGTCGAACGACGTTTCAGACATGTATGCCTTCAGCTGGAACACTAAACAACAACACAAAAATATATATAACGATATATCGACAAGTCGAGGAATATATATAAGTGTTTATGTATTTTTGTGTTGTTTATTGCTCCAGCTAAAGGCCTACTTAGCTGAAACGTCGTTCGCCTTTTGTTTTATTTCTCACCTACGTAAAGCTGTAACCATACCACTTTTGTTTTATTTCTCACCTACGTAAAGCTGTTAACATACCACTTTTTTATCTTCTGTTTAAATAAATAAAAAAATGTCATTATTATCACCAGCTTTACAGCAGCTTCGCATCTCTATGCATTTTGATGCCTTTACTTCTTCATTATTCAAAAGATGGATGAATGAACCCTGCAACTTTTAGGCACAATTAACAGAAAGGACTGCCATCTTTACATTATCACTATGACATCTCGTTGCTTGTAAGATACTGCGTTGTCGCATGTTGGACATTCCTATGCTACTGGTACAATAATGCTAAGCTTACACAAGAGTAACGAGGTATTTCGAAATTGTGTAGCTATTTATAAATTTCTTTTAACACACTCCGCATAACATAAAGTTATTAGTTATATCTTCTGTACTTGTTTTGTTATTTCTATGTCTTTCGACATATCAAAACGAAGGTAAATCCTAAATCTTTTCTTTGTAAATAAATGTCAGCACTTTAGAAGTGTCGTTATCTCGACGTCATTTTAAAGCAGATAACTATTTCAACGCCTAATTAATGAAATTACTTGCAAAGAAAGAACAATTACATTTTCACTTAAAGAAAAAATAAGTTAAAGGAAACAAAAGGCAGTCACTGAGAGGGAATGCCAAATCATGCTGGCATGAGGTCGCGATAAGAACTTGATGACCTGCAGCTTTGTCGGCAACTGAAGGAAACATAACCAGGGAGCACAGAGTTGAGCGATGCCATTTTATGTCTGCTGACGACAACAATTATCTTTGGCAGATGCTACATATGGGGCTTTGACGTTTATCATGGAGCAGGGAAGGAGAGAAACCAGTAGGATTTGCCAACAGATAACAACCAATAGCCAGTCTTCTTTCACTGCTTGGATCATGTGTAAAATAAACAGTTGGAAACCATGTTGAAAATAAACGAACACAAACAATGTTCTATAAATAGACGTCCTCACTCGCTTCGTCTCCTCTTTTGAAACCCATCTCCGATTCACCTTTGACCTTCCCCTCCATTATTAGGCGTATCAATTTCACTGAGAACGACTGAGTACATTTTTCATGACAGAGATGGCACAGACCTCACCACTGACTAATCAGTCAGTGTTGCTACTAAGATAAATCAGGGAGACAGAGAAAAGACAAATGACGACCACAATTCTGGTCTTCACGACAGCAAAGCTTTGTTCAAATCAACATCGACGTTGCGACCAACAGAGCAGCATAATTCGAAAACGGTAGAAGAAAAATAATGAAGAAATTTCGCTCTTCTGTACAAAAAGACAATACTCTCAATTCATCGATTCATCAAGCTCATTTTCGTGAGTGGAGAGAACTAATGTTAATATTATCATCATCTGAAGCTGGGGAAAAAAAAAATTATAATTGCGATAACAAAAATATTTTCATAACAGCGGTGGTATATTAGTTCCTTCCAACACATTTTTGTGCTGAGATTGTGAGATGCCGTGCATTGCTCGGGGAGAAAATATCGAATCTCAAGAGAACAGAAGTAAGGTTCCACCTGGTGAATGTAAAACAGCAAACGAGAAACTAGCATTAAGCGATAAACGAGTGTTGCGTGACGTATTTTAATATTATAATTTGGGAAATGGGGACATTAAGCTTTACTATACAAGGCCACATCAGTCTAACGTTGAGTATACAGTGCTTTCCCTCGCTGTTATTTACATCCCAAAACTTACTAGGTCAGGTACCCATTTTTTCAAACGAGTGTTGCGTGACGTATTTTAATATTGTAATTTGGGAAATGGGGACATTAAGCTTTACCATACAAGGCCACATCAGTCTAAGCTGAGTATACAGTGCTTTCCCTCGCTGTTATTTACATCCCAAAACTTACTAGGTCAGGTACCCATTTTTTCAAGTGGGTCTATTTGAGAGCGTGAAGTTGCGTTCGAGCCCACATTAACTTTACCGCTACTTTACCAGCACACAATCAGCACGCTGAAGACACATAATCAAGGTTCCTTACAGAAATAATAGTTACTGCTATTTGCCGCTGCATTTTAAAATCATACCGACGAAACATAAAAAAAAAAAAAAAATATGGACTGCTATTATAGATTTCTATTTTTTTAAATCAATCAAAACCAGTAGCCAAGAGCAGCAAGAACATTCTATTCTTTGACCAATCAAAAATCGACAGAAAAAAAACCCAATTAATATTTTTTACCAATCAAAACCAGGAGCGAAGAACAGTCTATATTATACCCAATTAAAATCAGCAGCCAAGAACAGTCTATATTATCTTCTTCTTCTTCTATCTTTTAGCTCCCAGTGGAGCATAGGTCTTCAACAAACACTTTCCAAGTCGTTCTGTTTTTTGCAATTCTTTTAAGATCATTCCATGTCTTCCCCATCATATTCATCTCTGCTTCGATCTGTCTTCTCCAAGAATTCCTTGGTCTTCCTCTTTGTCTTTTCCCCTGGGGATTCCAAAAAAGGGCCTGTTGTGTAATACTCTCAGTTGGCTTCCGTAGTGTGTGTCCTATCCATCGCCATCGTCTTCGCTGTATCTCTTTATCCACTGGTATTTGACCGGTACATTTCCATAATTCTACGTTAGTGACTTTGTCCTGCCATTTCCATCCCTTTATTCGGCGTAAGCATCCATTAATGAAAGTCTGTACCTTCGTGATTGTCAATTTTGTTATTCTCTATGTTTCACACCATATAATAGGACCGACTTAACATTTGAGTTGAAATTTTTTATTTTTGTATTTAACCTAATTTCTTTGGATTTCCATATGTTTCCCAGTGCAATGAAAGATCCTCTTGCTTTTGATATCCTTATTTTGGTATCATTTTATGTTCCTCCCTCTTTATCTATATTACTGCCCAGATATATTCTATATTATATATATATATATATATATATATATATATATATATATATATATATTATATAGTCTATATTATACCCAACCAAAATCAGCAGCCAAGAACAGACTATATTATACCCAATTAAAATCAGCAGCAAGAACAGTCTATATTATACCCAATCAAAATCATCAGCCAAGAGCAGTCTATATTATACCCAATCAAAATCATCAGCCAAGAGCAGTCTATATTATACCCAATCAAAATCATCAGCCAAGAGCAGTCTATATTATACATAAATCAAAATCATCAGCCAAGAGCAGTCTATATTATACCCAATCAAAATCAACAGCCAAGAACAGTCTATATTATACCCAATCAAAATCAGCAGCCAAGATCAGTCTATATTATACCCAATCAAAATCATCAGCCAAGAGCAGTCTATATTATACCCAATAAAAATCATCAGCCAAGAGCAGTCTATATTATACCCAATCAAAATCAGCAGCTAAGAACAGTCTATATTATACCCAATTAAAATCAGCAGCCAAGAATAATCTATATTATACCCAATTAAAATCAGCAGTCAAGAACAGTCTATATTATACCCAATAAAAATCAGCAGCCAAGAACAGTCTATATTATACCCAATTAATATCATCAGCCAAGAACAGTCTATATTATACCCAATTAAAATCATCAGCCAAGAACAGTCTATATTATACCCAATCAAAATCAGCAGCCAAGAACAGTCTATATTATACCCAATTAAAATCATCAGCCAAGAACAGTCTATATTATACCCAATTAAAATCATCAGACAAGAACAGTCTATATTATACCCAATTAATATCATCAGCCAAGAACAGTCTATATTATACCCAATTAAAATCATCAGCCAAGAACAGTCTATATTATACCCAATCAAAATCAGCAGCCAAGAACACTATATTATACGCAATCAAAATCAGCAATCAAGAGCAGATTAAAGGATACAGAAAATATATAAAATAAGAGTAATAAATAAGTCAGGCATTCAGGCGAAACCGGGAAAGCATTTTTTTTCTGATGTCACTATGGATTCTCGCAGGAGGGCGGAAAGATGCAGACAAAAACCGTCTCGCTGATGAAGAACCGTACAAGCAGAGACGCACAGGGTGAAAAAGGTTTGAGGCATTCTGCAATGAATAATCGCGGATCGAGCAAGATATGGGGAATTTGGTACGCTACGCCAGGTGTAAACATTTGAAGGCAGGTAAATGTAAATGAATATTATTAGGAACGGACATTTTCCGAGGCGACAGATGAGCTAATCATTTCAGGCGTAGAAGTATGTTTATAACACACCCAAAAATCCACAAATAATCAACAGAGAAAAACAAAGAACAATAGACAGCTCGAAGCAGGATTGAATCCATACTCCTCAAAACAGCGCCTCAAAACAACCTAAAAAGGTTGTTATCTTTGGCGATTTCTTACTCATGACTGTAGCATATAGTTACGAACACAATTCAGGAATAAATTGCATATCTGTATTTTCCTATTACAACAGGCATCTACCGGATAGAGCAGGGTTGAATACATGCGCTGCAGACATAGACTTTTAATCGACTTTTGTGTTGAGAACAAGCTACAAATGAGAATATAAAATGCTAGAATTCAGTTTAACACAAAGTTACGATCCAGTCTTACACAAAGTTACGATCCAGTCTTACACAAAGTTACGATCCAGTCTTACACAAAGTTACGATCCAGTCTTACACAAAGTATGTAAAGTACGAGACTTGAAGCGGCGTCGTAGCACGCAAGTTTTCACCCATATGTGCTCGGCCGTCTATCCAGAAGTGTCCCGAGACTTCTGGATAGTGTCGCTTCAAGCATCGAAACTCACGATGCGAGGCGGCATTCTTCACCCTCCCAGAGTATACTACCCTGGAACCCATTCCTACCAGCGGCTGGGTCGACCGCGAGAGTATTTTTTATTCCAACCATGAGTACAACTCACACTGCTTCTAGCACAGCGCTACTTACGCCAATTTTGTAGAAAAATCATAGCGATTAACGACGGGGAAGAGACTAGGAAATAAAGTCTGCAGAAATGACACTACAAATTAGTTAAACTTTAAAAGAAAACAATTATCTCAATGGAACTCGCTGTATTGAAAATACAGATATACATAATCAGACATCGTGTAATGGTGTGTTTACAGTAGTTTTCTGTAGTTCCCTTTTCCATAGAAATTCCCCGGACACGAGACACTTTTGAGCCATCACAACACCGAGGATTGACGAGACTGGACTGGATCACGATCGAGCGATTGACGAAACATTTCAAAGAGGCACGAACGGTGTCTGGGAGTGTCAGTGATTGAAAGATGTTGGAAAAGGCTGCACGGTCTCACGGAAACACGCACTCAGTTACATATACATATATACATATAATACAATAATTTTTTGCGATAAAATAGAAACGAGAAATGAAAAGGAAAATAGAATGTATAGACGATGCTATAGCGAGGTGATATGGCTGAATCAAGAGCGGTCGGATATTGAGAAATTATTGCTTGATAAAAGAGGAAATTACGTAGCGAAGGAGTGAGTGCTGTACTGTTAGTGTGTTTAAACCGAGTGGAATGATAGGGAACAAGGGGGCGAGAATTATTACTTTTGAGGGTGTAAGATTACATCAGATGTTGATGGAAAGAGGGCAATTGAGTGTGAGGATACACATGGGAGAGGGGTGAAGAATACTAGAAGGGAAAGATTGTAGAAGATAAATATTGATGACGGAATAAGTAAAGATTAGAATGAGTGGGCGAATATAAAGAGAATAAGGCAATATTAAATAAAAGTAAGGATAGATGAGAGGAGTTATTGATAAAGAAGATGAAAACATTTATCATTTATATAAAGACGATAACTTTGAGGTTAGGACTACAAGAGGTAAGATAAAACAAGCATGAAAGTGATAACATTTTCTAGGACGATAGTGAGGGGCGGCTGATTGTGTTCAGACAGAAGGAAATGTTCATAGAAAAACAAGGAGAGTGGTGCTTGGAAGTCACAGGTAGAGAATGATAGTGAGTGTATGCGATATAAGTGTTTATCATTGATATTTAAGCTGCCGTGCTCATTTCAACACACTAACATTCATATTACTCTTTATATGGTACATTCATATTACTCTTTATATGTTACATTCATATTAATTAGAAGAAGCTATATTCTAAATTACAATAACGCGGGATGTTAAATCATCATCATTAACTGTCGTCTCCGTATCGAAGGTTGGCTACCATGGAGGGTCATTCCGCTCTGTTCCTTGCTTTGAAAATGCAGGTTGTCATTGACTGACTTGTACATTTTTGATGTCACTCGTCCTTGTTAGTCTTTGTCTGCCCCTGTCTATTTTACCTTGTATTTTCTCGTCCAAGTTTACATTTTGTCGGCTGCTGTGTCTTTAAACATGCTCCAAAAATCTCATTTGTCTAGCTTCAGTTATGTACAAATGTAATATTTAACATCAGAGTTTGTCACATTTGTCGATCTTATAAATACTTCTTCTCACGATTACTAAGCTACTAAAATATCGTTAACACTAAAATTAGTTAGGCTAGAAAATGTCCATTTTTGAGTGGTTTTGCAAAATGGAGCCACCTACATAAATACACACTTCTAGAATGGGCAGATGGTGCTCGTAAACCTGGGAGGGCAGACCATCTAAGGGCAGAATCCCCCTACAGAAAAGACAATCTGCTGCCTTGCAGAAAGATTGGGGACAATCAAAGGCTAAGGAAAGCAAACCTGAAAAAATGCTGGCTGAAATCGGATGCACTGGGCCACTGGCGCAGAACACAGTGCAACGTATTAATGGGTGTTCAGTCAGAGTGGATCTGGCGGGCTCTAAATGTGACGTTCTGTCTGTGGTGGCGATCAACACACTTAACCTGACAGCTGACTTCATGTGGGAGTCTGGAATCCTACTCTGACTGAGTCCTGATCGCAGAGAGAGAGAGAGAGAGAGAGAGAGAGAGAGAGAGAGAGAGAGAGAGAGAGAGAGAGAGAGAGAATGAGTAGAATGTATTAGTCGCTGGACATTGACACTTACTAATGCTTAATAATTTATGTAATATTTTTTTAAATGTTAAAGCAAACAACTGCGGCGTGTGCTTGATAAAGTGATGAGAAAGAATGAAGTAGAGAGTAGAGACAGAGAGACAGACAGAGAGAGAGAGAGAGAGAGAGAGAAGAGGTAAGTGAGGAATGATGTAAAAAAAAAGAAGAAAAAATTAAATTACATTTTATCTTAAAGTCTAAAAGTGGCTGAGACAAACTGAACCTCTTGTGATTAGTTACGGTGGACACGTCATTCGGTATCCGCGGTTGGACTTTGAAGAAAAGTGTATGAGGCTGAGCTTTTGTACTAAAGTGCTGCATCAGTCGGTGGCTTCCAGGGATTAACTGGGACGTTCATATTGGTATCGAAATGACAGGATTTGAAGGACAAGATAGAGACATAGGCAGACGGATAGAACATAGGCAGACGGATAGAACATAGGCAGACGGATAGAACATAGGCAGACGGATAGAACATAAGCAGACGGATAGAACATAGGCAGACGCATAGAACATAGGCAGACAAAATAGAAAGAAAGTACGAATCATATCTAATTTTTTTAAAAATAGACGGACGAACAATGTAGAATGACAACAGAGGAAAGACGTAGATACCGACATGCGCACTATATATAAAATAAAAGTAAAACAGGGTGACATTCATAATGAGAAGACCAAGATAGACACAATACGAACATGACAAACACACAAATACAAACGGACAAGACAGACACTAAACAGACAAGATAAACGAGAGCTTATAAGTAATTAAACATGAAAAAAAACAGGAAAGACACGCAAACACACACAGGCAAACAGACCAGACAATCAATTTGAAGAAAATAATCACTAAACATGAAATGGCAATATCAATAACAAAGGATTAATAATGACATAAAACAACTCTAACAGGAAATTATTATTATACTTTGTGCAAGACAGAGAGACGATGCCAGTATGTTACCTAACGGTTAAACTCGTCTACAGACTGCCTTGACTAGTCAGACACATTATGCGTAATGGGCCTAATGTGTTCCTGTATGTACATAAGCGACCAGAATGCATTTTGATGTCCGTGTGTTTGTTAAAATCAATAGCAGACATTTGTCCCAGTCAGTGGAGACTGTAATGATTAAAACCAAATCATGGGCCACTCGCAGATAGGAGGAGGCACATTCATTTTCAATGCAGCGCCAGAGTGGTTATTATTTTAGATTATACAGGGAACAAGAACTACATGTAAAGAAAAAAAAATAATTAAAAACGAATATAAACAGTTTTTTTCTTTCTTTACTTCCTCTTGTAACCTTTCCGGTGTGTCGAGGGAGATACAAAGTTCTGGCTTTCGTACTTTTTGGCGGCTTCAAACATTGTCAATAGACGGTAAAGCTTTTATTTTATCTTGTCTGTCCATCTTACTCTGGGCTGGTCTGCCTCATGCTCTTTTCCCATTTTCTCTTTTAATATATGCTTTGTGTAGTAAGGAAGCACACATCATTCTTTCTAGATGGGCAAAAAGTGTATTTGTTATTTCTGCATGTAGTCTAGGATATATAAGGACAGGAAAGGAAATAGGGATATTGGTGCTTGAAGGCTAATGGGTCAACTGGGAAGTCAGTGCGGGTGTTAAAAAATCTCTCTTCCCTCAAGAACCGATTAAATAAACACTCTATGGAGAAAGACTACAACTCACAAATACATTGTTGATACCATTTGTGACATTGTGTGTCAATATTAATATATACAAGATGACAGATTTGTATACTCTTATTTCACGATGCACTATATACATTTCATAAGGGCAACACCTGTAGCTACATCAGTTGCACGATAATTGTAATTCCACTTTAATGATGGTATAATCAAATAGTCTATCAATATCAGGCCACTGTTAAGATGAACTAATCAACCCTGCTTCGTTTGTCGCTCCTTCCATAAAGAAAGATCTAGCTCCCGTCAGAAAATAGCAACAAATTCCCATTCATTCCACACAGATAGTTCCCACAGTTGCTGAAGTTTGTTGATATAGAAGACCTAGTACGGCAGCGGGTGGTGGGCTGTTGATATAGAAGACATAGTACTTCTGTGAGTGGGGGCCTGTTGATACAGAAGACCTAGTACATGCAATGCGTGGTGGTCTGTTGATACAGAAGACCTAGTACTGCAATGCATGGTGGTCTGTTGATATAAAGGGCCTAGTACTGCAATGCGTGGTGGTCTGTTGATATAGAAGACCTAGTACTGCAATGCGTGGTGGTCTGTTGATACAGAAGACCTAGTACTGCAATGCGTGGTGGTCTGTTGATATAGAAGACCTAGTACTGCAATGCGTGGTGGTCTGTTGATACAGAAGACCTAGTACTGCAATGCGTGGTGGTCTGTTGATATAGAAGACCTAGTACTGCAGTGGGTGGTTGTCTGTTGATATAGAAGACCTAGTACTGCAGTGGGTGGTGGTCTGTTGATATAGAAGACCTAGTACTGCAGTGGGTGGTGGTCTGTTGATATAGAAGGCCTAGTGCTACAGTGGGTGGTGGTCTGTTGATATAGAAGGCCTAGTACTAAAGTGGGTGGTGGTCTGTTGATATAGATGACCCAGTACTGCAGTGGGTGTGGTCTGTTGATATAGAAGGCCTAGTACTGCAATGCGTGGTGGTCTGTTGATATAGAAGGCCTAGTACTGCAGTGGGTGGTGGTCGTTGATATAGAAGACCTAGTACTGCAGTGGGTGGTGGTCTGTTGATATAGAAGACCTAGTACTGCAGTGGGTGTGGTCTGTTGATATGGAAGGCCTAGTACTGCAGTGGGTGGTGGTCTGTTGATATAGAAGACCTAGTACTGAAGTGGGTGATGGTCTGTTTATATAGAAGGCCTAGTACTACAGTGGGTGGTGGTCTGTTGATATAGAAGACCTAGTACTGCAGTGGGTGGTGGTCTGTTGATATAGAAGACCTAGTAGTAGACCTCATGGAAAACAAACCAGTAGAAGAGATCGATCACTTCATCTATCTTGGAAGTCACATTGATCGAGAAGGGGATACGAGCAAAGAAATTAGAATCAGACTGGCTAAAGCAGCAATGTCTTTCAGAAGCCTTGAAAAGTTGTGGAAATCAAAACTCATTAGCACAAACACAAAACTTAGGCTATTCAAATCAAATGTACTATCAACCCTTACGTATGCGTGTGAAAGCTGGAAAACAACAAGAGATATAGAAACAAAGTTGAACGCATTCGAAAATAAATGTCTAAGGAAAATACTTGGTATAGAATGGAACGAATTCAAAACAAACGAGGAAATTAGAGAAATCGCCAATCAACCACTAATATCTTCAGTAATAAAGAAAAGACGATGGTCATACGTTGGACATGTGATGAGAAGAGATAATAATCGAATAGCAAAGCAAGCCCTCATATGGGAAACAACAGGTAAAAGAAAAAGAGGAAGACCCAGGGAGACACTGAGAAGAACATTGATGAGAGAGGCAAGAGCAGCAGGAATCGGCTCCCTCAATGAGATAGAACTGCTTGCACAGAACAGAGACAGATGGCGAGATTTGATAAAATATCTTTAAAAGAAAACTGCTAGAACAAAAATTCATATAGGAGAAGGTGTATCTTGGTCTACGCCCTATGGGCCGGTTACGGCTCGAAAGGTCAATAGATAGATAGATAGTACTACAGTGGGTGGTGGTCTGTTGATATAGAAGGCATAGTACTGCAGTGGGTGGTTGTCTGTTGATATAGAAGACCTAGTACTGCAGTGGGTGGTTGTCTGTTGATATAGAAGACCGAGTACTACAGTGGGTGGTGGTCTGTTGATATAGAAGACCTAGTACTACAGTGGGTGGTGGTCGTTGATATAGAAGACCTAGTACTGCAGTGGGTGGTGGTCTGTTGATATAGAAGACCTAGTACTGCAGTGGGTGGTTGTCTGTTGATATAGAAGACCGAGTACTACAGTGGGTGGTGGTCTGTTGATATAGAAGACCTAGTACTACAGTGGGTGGTGGTCGTTGATATAGAAGACCTAGTACTGCAGTGGGTGGTGGTCTGTTGATATAGAAGACCTAGTACTGCAGTGGGTGTGGTCTGTTGATATGGAAGGCCTAGTACTGCAGTGGGTGGTGGTCTGTTGATATAGAAGACCTAGTACTGAAGTGGGTGATGGTCTGTTTATATAGAAGGCCTAGTACTACAGTGGGTGGTGGTCTGTTGATATAGAAGACCTAGTACTGCAGTGGGTGGTGGTCTGTTGATATAGAAGACCTAGTACTGCAGTGGGTGGTGGTCTGTTGATATAGAAGGCCTAGTACTGCAGTGGGTGGTGGTCTGTTGATATAGAAGGCCTAGTACTACAGTGGGTGGTGGTCTGTTGATATAGAAGGCCTAGTACTGCAGTGGGTGGTTGTCTGTTGATATAGAAGACCGAGTACTACAGTGGGTGGTGGTCTGTTGATATAGAAGACCTAGTACTGCAGTGGGTGGTGGTCTGTTGATATAGAAGACCTAGTACTGCAGTGGGTGGTGGTCGTTGATATAGAAGACGTAGTTCTGTTGTGGGTAGTGATCTGTTGATATAGCAGACCTAGTCTTGCAGTGGATAGTGATCTGCGTTGTTCTTTTGACTATTGTAAAGAAATGCAAAATGAAATAGCTTGACCACGTATATTGATTATATAGCGCATCAAAGACAATTTTGCAGAGAACTGTGAACAGAGAAAGAAGAAGAGGTATACAGAAAAGAGTTGGGAACGTGACATCAAAGAACGGACATGCCTATACTTCGCAGTCTGAAATGGTGACTGAACTTAGAGATCAACGGAAAAGGTTGACGAAGCCTGCCAGTAGCGCCCAATTGACCTTCGGGTTTTTGGGAGAGGGAAGAAGGAGAGGAAGGATGAAAGAAATTAAGAAGGAAAAAAGAAAGAAGAAAAAGAAAGAAAAAAAGACAGAAAGAAGGGAAGGAGGGAGGAAGGAAGGAAGGAAGGTCTGGTGACTAGCATTGATCTGAGTCCAACGATTACATTGCTGAAATCCAACTTCGTGTTTTGCGAAAATAATCCAAATTCTCACAGACTTCTAAAATGTCGCACAGAAGTGCTGGCGAAGGGAAGACACATATCGAAACCAATAATGAATCCAGAGACTAGCTTTACTCTGAGAAAACTTTGATCCTATTTCTCGTCTGTCTTTTTTCTTATGATTGAAGTTACAGAAAGGAAAAATAAATCGGAAGAAAATTACCTCACCCAGACAGATGTAACAAAAATTAAATATAAGAGTCCTACCATTTGCAACCAATTCAAAAATGTAATACTGTAGCCATGTGACACTCGCTGCTAGATATATATCCGCCCATTTCCTGATACAGACATCTAAGGAAATGTCCAGACAGTGTTGCACCAGGTAACAACGTCTTCTTTATGCGACTTGAAATTCAGGAAACATTGCGATAGATCACCCAGGCTACTGATTGAGGTCGGCGCTGATAAGTCTTGAACTTGGTGTTTACCACATTGTTATAGAAGGTCTGGAAAACGTTTGATCAAATAAACCTTGACTGTGAACTTGGCTGTCTGACTAATGAAAAATATCCTTTCAAGCAGAATATAAAGGGATGCTTGTGGTAATGTTCAAGCAGAATATAAAGGGATGCTTGTGGTAATGTCCAAGCGGAATATAAAGGGATGCTTGTGGTAATGCCCAACCAGAATATAAAAGGATGCTTGTGGTAATGTCCAAGCAGAATATAAAAAGATGCTTGTGGTAATGCCCAAGCAGAATATAAAGGGATGCTTGTGGTAATGCCCAAGCAGAATATAAAGAGAAGCTTGTGGTAAATCATCACCAGCATGCAGCATAAAAATAAACATGACACATTTGAAACAAGTGCAACATCTGAAATACTTGGGCACAATGATACGATCAGATGGAAGATGCACCACAGAGATGAAAATAAGAATAGGCCAGGCCAAAATAGCATTTCAGAAAATGAAAAATATCTTATGCAACAAATCTATGTCAATAGAAATGAGAAAGAGAGTTTATCGGTGCTATATAGAAGCAATTCTGACCTATGGAAGCGAATCATGGACAGTAGACAAACAAATGAATAGACTATTGGTTGCCATAGAGATGAGATTTCTCAGAAAAATGTTGAAAGTTCCCTGGATAGCTAAAAAGACCAATGAGGAAGTTCTCAAAGAGGTCAACACAAAAAGGCAGCTCCTAAAAAACATAAGAAAGAAACAATCAACATTTTTCGGGCACATCATGAGAAGAGGAAAGTTGGAATATTTGGTTACAGCTGACAAAATAAAAGGAAAGAGAGATCGCGGACGACAAAGAATGAAAATTCTAGATGGCTTGGTGTCATGGCATGGAAAGCAGTCAACAACAGAACTGATACGATGCACGGTAGGTAGAAGATTGTAGAAGGACATGATCGCCTACGCCAACCGACATGGCACATGATAATGATGATGTGGTAATGTCCAAGTGCAGGTTGTTTGTTACATTTTCTAGTCTGGAGTTACTGCAAGCCATGCGATTCCTTACCATACAAAGCATATATTAAAATAGGAAAGGGAAGAAGAGCAAGAGGCAGACTCAGAGTAAGTTGGACAAACAACATCAAAGAAGCGCTACAATAGAATCAAATGACAAAGAATGAAGCTGTCAAAAGGGCGAGAATCAGAACTTTGTATATACCTCGACACGTGACCAGTATAAGAGGAAGTAAAGAAAAGAAAGTTACTGCGAGCAGTGCATTGCATTGATACTTTCGAGCAAAATGTAAAACACTATCTGATAAGTCGATACTCTAGGGGGTCCTCCTTTCCCCCGCTCTCTTCTCTTCCTCGTCATCCGATCATCACTTGTCCACCATACAAGCTTAATCTATAAAATTATACCGCCCTGGTCACATGACAAACACGTCACATCCTATTCTGTTATTAGCCTTCATTTCTGTTTAGTGGTTTCTTCTTGTATCATGGGTCATGGCCATCGACCTTTTTATAAATATGCACTATACCGTCTTTCAATCTAGTTTCCGTACATAATTTCTTGGTGCTATTACCTTTGTCCTTATTCCTGAAGACGCTACGAGTCAAAACATCTTTGCATAGTACTGTTCATCATCATCAAGTACCGGGCCTGCTGGCGTAGGTGATCATGTCTCTCCACAACTTTCGATATCGGCAGCTATTTATCATTTCTGTTGTTCTGCCAAGCCATTCTCTTAAGCTGTCTGTTATTTTTTCTCTTTGCTTCTCTCTATCTCTTCTTCCCTCAATTTTACCAGTTGGTACAATATATTCCAGTTGTTCTCTTCTCATTACATGGCAAAAAAATGATGATTGTTTCTTCCTAATATTGGAAATTAGCTCTCTTTTTGCTTTGACCTCTCTCAGAACATCTTCATTACTCTTCTTAGCTGTCCATGGTACTCTCAACATTCTTCTGTAAAACCACATTTCTACAGATTCCAGTGATTTTCTTGTCTGTTGTCCTATTGTCCATGATTCACATCCATATGTTAAGACTGGCTCTACGTAACATTTAAGAACTCTTTTTCTTGTTTCTATTGTCAAAAATGGATTGCATAGTATCTTCCTCATTTTTTTGGAAAGCTGCTTTTGCCTGAGCCATTCTGCATCTCACCTCTTTTGTACATCTTCCGTCTGAGGTTATCAAAGTTTCCAAATATTTAAATTCATTTACCTGTTTTAATATTGTTCCACTTGTCTTTATTTTGCACTGAGGTGATGTCTTTTTCTTTGTTGTTACCACTACCTTTGTCTTTTTGCTATTAACGCTGAGCCCTTTATTTTTGCTTTCTTTCACTATAATGTCCAACATTTCTTGTAACTCTTTTTCACTCTTAGCGATTAAGACTGTATCATCAGCATACCTTAGATTATTTATATTATGACCTCCAATTGTTATTACAATTAATTTAAATATAATGACAAAAATAATTGTAATTGTTACTACAATCATAGTACTGTTACTTTCCCATAAAGCTCTAACACATAATGTGTGTAAGTGTGATTATTTTCCTCCTTGTGACACTGAACCCAACTAAGTAATACATCTACGGTAAGCATCCTTCTAGAAGATAGCAAGCATTTCATGTAATAACCTACGTCACAGAAACAACATTCATCAAGGTTATAGACAATTTGGACATTCTGAATTGAGGTACAGATTCACGAATGGAATGTATCAAATACAAACTGCAAAGTTGCGGTTTCTCATAAAAAA